>CAUYSK010005839.1:0-26870 GCA_963575035.1 Avahi laniger | reverse complement strand
TGTGAATTGTGCTGCTATGAACATTCGAGTGCAGGTGTCTTTTTTATAGAGTGACTTTTGTTCTTTTAGGTAGATGCCCAGTAATGGGATTGCTGGATCAAATGGTAATTCTACTTGTATCTCTTTAAGGTATCTCCATATTGCTGTCCACAGAGGTTGCACTAGTTTGCAGTCCCATGAAAATTCTCTTAATTAAGTTTTACGTGCATATAATGTCTATTAAAGAATAAATAATAAAAATGTGCTAATTTGAAATTTATATACATATTGTCAACACGTAATGATAACTGTTGCAATTATTTAGAACTTAGACAAACAAAAGACTTTTGAGGAAGGAGTATTTTATCGCTGAGGTTGCTTAGAATTTCAAGTGAATGGTGATTAAAGAAGAGCAGACTGACTTTTAGTCAATGGTGTTGTTTCTGAATTCTTTGCAGAGGTGTGCAGCCTACTGCCTACGTGTGGGCGCACACTAGCTCAGCCTTTTGCTCTTAAGTCCCTCCTTAGAGGTGGGGGGGGCGCCTAAGCATTTTGGGCTCAGCTGTAGAAAGGCAAAGTTTGGGCACACTAGGATCCCAAACACTAGTTTTCAGCTTTTGCCAACCAAAACTCATTTTTTATTTTTGCTTTCTTTTAAACCGTAGTACTTGTACTTTATGAATCGGCCGACAGTGAATTGACCTTCTTTCTGAACCAAAGTAAATAACCACATCCACATACTTTAGGAATTACTGTACACACTCCACCTCTTGCAGAAGTTTGAGTGAGTTTTTGTTAAAAAACAAAAGAGCCTCAGGAGGGCAAGAGCCTTGAGTGGCGGCTGCGGAGCTCACGGTGGCACAGGTGGGTGGTGAGAGTTGGGCAGCTGGAGGGGCTGCAAGCCTAAAGGAAGAGGGGCAAGGACCCAGGACATGGCGCTCAGGAGACAGGAGAGTGCAAACAAGCAGTCTGGCATTGAGGAAGCCTATCATTAACAATAATAATATCTCTGTTTAGCCTCTTCTTAAAAAAAAAATGTTTCTCTTTTTGTCTTCCCAACAACTCTGCAAGATGAGCTCAGAGGGCTTAATGAATATTTGCCCAAGGACTATCAGCTAGGAAGGGAGGATTCAAACCCATCGCCTTGCACCTTCCCCACACTGCCTCTGACACTGGTTCCTATGACAGCCTGTAGCTAGAAGGGGCCCAGCCTGAGGACCGGGATTCAGAGGAGGGCCCCCAGGGCCTGGGATTCAGAGAAGGGCCTCCAGAACCCAGGCATTCTGGGGGCAGAGTCATGGAAAGAGTGAGGCAGGCATGACCCTCTCACTTCGTGCCACACCAAGCACGAGGTTTGGGCACAGGTGCCACGGCAAGTGCCCAATTCTCAGACTTGGAGGCAAGGTCAGGGCCTCATTCCCAACAAGCTTAACTTGCAGCAGAGTCTCTGAGCACCCAGCCAGGAATACCAATTCCCTTGGCCTGGGGTTAGACGCAGAGCACTCCCAGGCAATGGGAGAGGTGTGGGGGAGGGGCTTGGAGGCCAAGACCAGGCCAGTCCAACTAGGCACCGAGCCTGTCCTCTCAAAGACACTGGAGAACGCCTGGAACCCCGCAGAGCTGGGCCACCACATGGCCTCCTAGGAAGCCCCTCCTCCAGGGAGTTGAACTGGACAGGAACCGGAGGAGGGACTCCTTCCAGGTGAATTCAAGTCATAGAACACCTTTGCATAGATTTTTTTGAAGACTGAGAAGACCAAATGCCTAAATGTCTTTGTTTCTGGCTATGAATGCTTAAAAGGGTTCGGGAACTTGTCACCATTGGGATCATCATCAGTGGCGGCAGCATTTTATTCATTCAACAGACACAAATATCTTCCGAGGGCCTGCTACATGCCCAGCACCATTCCAGGCATCAGACTACTGGCAGTGACAAAACTCACAAGTCCCCACCTTCATATGGCTCAATGAAAATGGTGAAGACAGACAATAAGCAGGTAAACAGCTGACCATGGGCGTGGAACACGCTAGGAGGAATGCTAAGTCGGGGTGAGAGGGCCAAGAGCGGCAGGGGGCTGTTTCGATAGGGGGGTCAGGGAGGTCTCCAAGAGGAGGACACACCGGCCCGAGTACCTCATTTCCTACCCCCTCACTCAGGGTGTCCAGGCGCCCTGGAGTCCCAGACCACAGGCCCTGGTCTGAGCACTGGTTACCAGGAGTGACGAGCGAAAGGGTAGGTCTGTGATCCGCAGGGCCCGATTGTCTCCAGAGTTCAGAGGCGCATCTGTGCGGACACAGGAAAAGGGAAGGGACAGCCACTTCCTTCAGGGATGTGGCGCGCACAGGAGAAAAGGGCATGAGGCACGCATGCAGAAGCCAAGGAACAAATGCCAATTAATATGATGCAAACGGGCCATCTGTCAGACAGGCTGCAAGGGACAGCTGCATTTGGGGGAGGGGTGGGCATCAGTGGTCTGCACTTTGATCTATGTACAAGTGCAACCTGAATGTCACAGGCTTCCGCAGCCAGGAGGTAAAACGGGAGTTCCGTTCACCTTAGTGCCTAAATCTTGATGCCCTAAGTCCGCAGCTATGTGGTGGCAGAAAGTCCAGGGTTCTAGGGAGTCACTGCTCCCATGTATTTCTGACACTCTTCAGGGAAGTCTCATGCAGGCGCAGACCCACCCTGGCCCTGTTCCCTCCTCCTGTCACCGAAGTCCCAGACCCAACAGCATCCCTAAGGCACCCCTTCTTGGACTCCGTTCTGTTGCCAGTATCTTGCCACCACCAAGCCCATTACCACTGTCAGTGAACACAAATGCTGCCCACGATTGTGCCACCACTGGGAAAGCTGCAACTCGGTGTGTCATTCTTGCAAAGTGAGAGGGGAAATGCTCACAGCACACAGAGCGATATAAGGTTGGCCCCTAAAATACCATCCAGCCAGCCAAGCAACTCTTCCACAGCCCCTTGGCTTCACCAAGCTGGGCCCACCTGCTCCCCTGGACTGGTTTCAGGGAGGGCTCCACCTGGCCCCCATCCCTGGTGGCCACACCAGAGCGTTCGCAGTCCGGGACAGGCGCTGCTGCCATGGTCCACTCCCCTTGGCCCCCGCTCCTACCCCAAGCACAGTTGCAGACCCCACCTCGGCAGGGATCTCTGCCAATTCATCTGGCAACTCTGATTTTGCCAACAAGGAGAATGCTTCCTCTCGCTCAACCAAGGGGTATCACACAAACAATGACGGAGCAAAGATTTCTGAGCAGCCACACGTTACGGATATTTCGGTTCATGGATGTGCAAAGACTTCTTTATCACAAGCCACATACGTGTCCCCAAGGGGCTGGGCCAGCGAGATGTGAAGTATCGACGCTCCCCTATGAAGAGTGGGCCAGGCACTGGGTCTGGCTTACCACTATGCCTTTCTCACCCAGGCGAGTTCTCTGTGAGAGCCTGTCACTCTCCCATGTTATCTGCTCCCCTCACCCTCAGCCATCAGACATCTCTGTGTCCCTACCGGCAGACAAGGTTTTGCCTTTCCATCCCAGGAAGCTCCCTGGTCCCTATGTAAGTCAGTGCATGCATGTTGGGAGAGGCACTGCCAACACCAACAACGTCAATTGCCAGAGATGCCCAGACCCCACATGCGAGGCATGTGGACCGAGTCCCAGCTCATGCCCAGTCAAGATGTTCAAACTGTGGAGTTGCACTGTGTGCATTTCGCAAGTTGCACTGGGAGTGTTGTCATATTGAAAAATAAAATGCCTTTATAGGAGATAGGTTGAATACGCCCCGGTATATACACACAGTGGAGAACGATGCAGCCGTGAAAAAATGAAATGACTATGAACTGATACGAAGGGATTTTCAGATGTTACTGAGTGAAAAAAAAAGACAAAACACAAAAGAGCATACACGGTATTTTATCTTTTGTGTAAGGAATAAGAGAAAATTAAAAATGCACATGTACCTGCTTACTGCACAAGAGGAAGCACAAGAAAGATAAATGGAAAATAATGAAGTTGGATACCTAAAAGAAGTGGGAAGGAACGGGGCGGGAAGGAGGTGGGAGGAAGTGACACGTCTCTGAGTTTACCTTTTTTTTTTTTTAGGGTTTTGACTTTTGAAAGGAAGCCAGTAGTCTACAAATTCAAAAAATTAAATTGGTAAGACTAGGAAGAGAGAAAAGACTAAAAGCAAACTGAAATGAATGAAGCCAACTGTATTCTAAGTGTGGATTACAATCACACTGAAAAGGAGGGAAAGAGAAAGAACGAATCCAAGTAATTTATGAAAATAGCATTTGATCATATACCCTCAGGCAGGGGCAGGGTACGAGGTGCGCTTGTTGGGGTGAGGGAGGGTGGGCAAAGAAGCGCAAACAAATCCTGAACTCTTTATGGTAGATATCCTTATTGTGGTGGAATGAACTGCAGGGTTCTCATTGAGGAAGAAGGGACATGCGAATGTGGAATGGAGGGAGGCCTGAAGAACCCTGTGGGATTGAACTTGACCTGGAAGTATTGGTGTGAACTCATGATATCTAAAATAGGTATGTGTATATGGATGTTCACATGCATACACACCTATAAACATCCATGAGCATGCATGTGTGTATGTATGTGTGTATATTTGTATATACATGCATGTTTCTTAGCTCTGGCTACTGAAAGGGCCAAGAAGCAAAGATCTCCCACTAGCAATGAGCACATCTAGTGCCCTGATCCTGGTCTCCTATACCCTTTCCCACTAAAAAGAGCCAGCACTTCTCAAAGCAGCAGCTGACTCCAGGGCTGAGGCAGAGTAGGTACAAGACAAACTTGAAACATCTCATTATACCATAAAGTAAAGAAATGCTCAAAAATAATGATGGGGCATGTCCCCAGGAGTCACCTTGAATGGGCTTCCCTGGTCCATTCTGGGACAATTTGACCAAAATAATTATGTATAAAAATGGATTATAAATCATTGAAAAAATAGAAATTCATGAATCCACACCAATAATACATACATACTTAGACAACACAGATAGATTATGGACAGATGGATGGATGGATAAAAAGGGAGGTTGGTTAAGATCGAACTGGTAAAATAGAGAGAGTGCTGGGGTTTGGAAATTAGTGTTTTGCAATCTTCATAAGTCTGTCCTAAACCATTAGTGGGTATTAAATCTAGAGGGAAATTTGATAAGAAATAATTTTAAAGTGTCTCCCTACAGATTGCTTACTAGTTACAAGGGAAGGGGGAAAAACAGTAATTAACAATGGAGAAATCAGCAACACCTTGACCAGATGATCAAAATTAAGATCACCTGTGAGGGACAGATGGCCATCACCTGCCTCCAGATGTGATGCCCTGAGAAGTACACAGCTTCTCCTGTGTTGTATTGTTACTGAGAATACACAATGCAGGCTAATCATGAAGAAATGTCAGACAAACATGAAAGGAGAAGCATTCCATTTAAAAAGCGAGGGCACTGTATTCCTCAAAAATATCAATATCAGGCCAGGTGCAGTGGCTCACGCCTGCAATCCCAGCACTTTGAGAGGCTGAGGTGGGAGGATCGCTAGAGGCCAGGAGTTCAAGACCAGCTTGGGCATTAGGGAGACCAATAGTGAGTCTCTACGAAAAATAAAACATAGAAACATCAAGATTACAGAAGACACAGAAAGGCTGTGGGATGTTTGAGATTAAAGGAGGCTAAAGAAACACTAAGACCAAGTGCAATATCTGACCCTAAACTGAATCCTGTACTGGAAGGAGAAATCCTAAAAAGGGCATTGTTAGATTAAGCAAAAAAATCGTAATATGGGTAATTATAATTGTTGTATGGGTAATAGATTAGATAAAATATTGTATCAATGTAAATCTGTAAAATTGATAAATACACTGTGGTATGTAAGAGAATATCCCTATTCTTAGGAAATACACACTGAAGTATTCAGGGGTAAAGATATATATAATTTACCCTAAATGGTTCAGGAAAAAATTATGTATAAACATATACACATGTGACTGTGGACATATGGTATTTATATACATTCACAAGAGAGAGAGATTGAGAGAGAGAATAACATAAATAATAAATGAGGTAAACTATAAACAATAGGTAAATCTGGGTAAAGTGGATATGAATGTTCCTTGTCCTATTTTCAGTTTTGCAACTTTTTGTAAGTTTGAAATTGTTTCTAGATAAAAGGTTTTAAAATGCCTTTTCATTTGCCTCTCACTTAACCATTTTCTGGTATGTTCATAATGCATTGGGACTTTTGATCCTTCCAGTGACCCCCTGAGATAAGCAAGATAGGCACTATTATTATATTTCACACTTTGCAGATGAGGAAGTTAAGACACAAAGATGTTGGGTAACTTGCCAAGGATCACATCCCAGCAAACAGAACTTGGACCTTCACCTCCAGATATGAGTCTAGGCTTCCTAACATGATATCCACATGTATTCTCCTAATCCTTTCAGAATTCGTTTGCAATTCCTGCTAGTCAGCTCTCTAGAAGGTCATGAGTTCCGTAATTTGACTTCCGTGAATTTGCTAGCCTTTGAAATCCAACTCAAGAGTCAATTTCTGGCTGGGTGTCGTGGCTCATGCCTGTAATCCTAGCACTCTGGGAGGCTGAGGCAAGAGGATCACTTGAGGTTAAGAGTTCGAGACCATCTCAGCTAGAGCGAGACCCCATCTCTACTAAAATAATAGAAGTAAATTAGCCAACTAAAAATAGAAAAAGTTAGCCGGGCATGGTAATGTACACCTGTAGTCCCAGGATTGCTTGAGCCCAGGAGTTTGAGGTTGCTGTGAGCCGGGCTGATGCCACGGCACTCTCGCCCGGGCAACAGAGCGAGACTCTGTCTCAAAAAAAAAAGAGTCAGTTTCTTCACCAATCCCCTTGCCTCTGTGTCACTCTCCAGAGTCACAGCTGTTCCTCGTTTGCAGTCCCAGCATCGGTACATACCTTCACCTGATTGCATAGATTGTCGTTCTTTCCTGTTTGTTTCTGTTTGTCTCCCGGAAGGACAGGAACCAAGTATTGTTCCTCTGACTCCCAACCCTAAGCTCTGCACCTGACTCTGTGAATGTCTGATGAATAAATGACTTTGTGGCTGAATAAAACCTCCTCTTATTTGACCTAAACTCACTGCAATCAAGTCTCAAAGTGAAGCTTTCATCGTGGAATCGGAATTAAGTAGGATTAAAGTTAACACTGTCCTGGCTGATGTAACTCTCTGGCTCCTTCCCTTTCTTCCAAGAGCTAGCACATCAAGAGAGCGTGCAGGTCGCAGGGAAGCAGTGTGGTATTTTTTCCTAATTCAATAAGGAAGAGCTTCTTATTGAAAGTGGTCAGGGGGCCTGTTGGGGGAAGCTGTCTGCTGACATATAGGAAGCATCACATTGGGCCAAGTTTAGGGGATGGAATGGACAGAGGACTAGAAGTCCGAGGCGGGTAGCAGGAAAGTGTTACTGCGTCACAGACTCCATATCAGTTCAAGGTTCAGCCCTTGAGGGATATGAGAATTTTTGTGGCGTGACATGCAATGCAGTTTAGGTGATCATCTACCCTGTGTCACCAGGCATTGTGCACCCGTTTCAGGAAACCTGATTGATATCTACCTTCCTGATTCATCGCACTCAGGGGACAGAGGGCTGTGATCTCTCCAGCACAGCTCTGTGCAAAGTGCGAGAAGATGGAACTTCCAAATAAATCCCTGGATTTGAGACAAGGCTGAAATTTTATTTGAAGGGATTTGCTTTCGATTTCATTTTTTTAAATGCATTTTTAATAACAAGCTCATTCAATCAAGAGGGAGTATTTGACTGCTTAGAATGGCAGTGGGATCTCTTTCAATGTAATTTGGATCCTTTCCTAAACCTGCCTCCTTTGATTCTGCCAGCTCAGACCTCTGCTCAGTCAGTAACTCACAAAGCCTTATTGTCAGCGGTGTGGAAGAAATTCAGTTAGGAGCGTCCCTAAAGACACCTCCAGTTCCACCCCTGCAAAAACGGGAGAATAAGTTCCCATTCTTCAGACACCAACAAGTGGCATCACACAGACACAATGAATGTTGAGGGGGGAAGGATTGAGGGGTCTCATGGGCCCAGCCCCTCCCAAGGCATTGAGACCCACATGGCCAATCTGCCGGCCCACCGATGGAGAGTGGAACATTCTGCCTCCCAGGACTGACCACCGTCCTTCCTTTTTCCAGAGCAGGAGGTTGGGCAAGAGCAACATGCCCCTGGGCACATCCCGAACATTCCTGGTTTGAGGATCACAGAAGCAGCCACGAGGAGCACACTTAGGTCTGATGAGTAGGTCCCAGGACTCTCAGATTACAACTGCCAAGAAAACCAGAGAGATGGCAGGTGCTGCTCATCTCTGGGGTTGGGAGGCTCCAAGAGGGCAGGGAAATCAGTCTAAAGTCAGAGAGCTGAAGCCTCTGGAGCTTGAACAGATCTGAGCTAGAAACGGAGAGGTTTCAGGCAGATTCCTCCAGTTCAGAAGGAGCTGCAATCTAGGCCTACGAACGCTCCCTGGAGAGCCACAGGAGGGCAGGAAACAGGACATGGCGGTGGGGAGAGTGGCATCCCTAAAAGAGGTCCCACGTGGCAGAGTGAAAAGTGCAAAGAAAAGCTCCAGGGACCTGGGAGAATCTGACCCCTGGGAGCCAGGGGTTGGAGCTGGCCATGGCTGGTGTCCCTAACACCAGGCTGGGCAGATGAGGCAAGGGTGGTACTTCCATTAAGCCAAGTGTGCCTCTCCATAACATTGCTCATTAGTACAAGTGTGTGACACGTTCAGTTCAATGCTTTCCTAGAAATGTTCGAATCCTAGTAGAGTTGAGGTCGTCTGGTAATCACATAGACCTGCTCCAGTCCAATGACAAGGCCTGGTTGAGGACCTGATCTAAGCAGATGACATCTAAAATTCAGAATGTCCTCAGCACAGCAGCCGGAGGGATCCTATAAGAGCCTATAGATTATATCCCTCATCTGTTCAAACCTCCAGTGACTTCCCATTGCACGGGGAAAGCCCTTACAGTGGCCACAGAGCCCGGTGAGGTCTGGCTCCTGGCTACCTCTCAGACCTCACCCCTGAGGCTCCCCTCTCCCACCCAACGCCAGCCTCACAGGCCTCCCCCGTCCTCCAGCACACCAAGCCCATGGGCTTTGCGCTCACTGTTCCTTCTGCCTGGATCTTCTCCCAGGTCTCCCCACAACTCCAGCCTTCACCTGCTTTAGTTCTTTGCTGAAGCCTCATCTTCTTAGAAAGGCCGACTCTGACCACCCATTTTACACTGCAGCACTCCCCACAGCCCCATGCCCCTGCCCTAACATAGAACATATTACCATCTGACTGTAAATCTGCAGTCCCCAACCCCCGGGGGGCCACTGACCCACCGTGGCCTATTAGGGACCAGGCCGCAAAGCTCTGCCCACCATTCCCACCCCCACCCTACCGTCTGTGAAAACATTGTCTTCCATGAAACTTAGGAACTGGGGAGCTAGCAGGAGGTGAGCAGCGGGTGAGTGTGCAAAGCTTCATCTGTGTAGCTGCTCCCCACCACTCGTATCACCACTGAGCTCCGCCCCCACCTCCCCACCTCCCACCCCCGTTCATGGAAAAATTGTCTTCCATGAAACCGGGCCCTGGTTAGGGACTGCTGGCTAAATGATCTGCTGATTATCTGGCTACCCCCAGCAGAAAGTAAAGACCCTGCTAGGGCTGGGCTTTGGGTCCGTTTCACTCACCATTCACCGCTCACTCATGAGGACCCAGAGCAGGGCCTGCACGTAGTGAACACTCCGCAAATATCTGTCGAATGAATGAAGGTGAGAAGGTGAAGGCCACCAGCTCTTAGCCTGACTGAGCCTGTGGGCTGAGCCCCAGCTGGACCCCACCTTCCCGCAGGGATGCTGCTCCCAGTTTCGCATGGCTCGGCTCCTGCCTCCTGACTGCCACACCTGCTTTCTGTCCTCTCCCATTGCCTGGCTCAACTTTGTCCCCACCAGCACAACAGGGGACCAAACACGTGGGCCTAACATCAGCACTTTCCGCAGCAGCAGGCCCACCTGTCTCCATCACAACCTTCCTTGATTTGAGGACTCTTAATTAGCTCCCCAGTCCCTCACAGCCCCTCTCAGGTGAAGCAATTCCAACATCTTTTAAAAAAAATGAAATCCCGTACTATTAAATTCAGGCAAAGAAGCCATCCATATGATCAAAATGGGTGATCCTGTAGCCCCAAGAAAAGCCACCTCCAACAGAAGGCCTGCAGGGCCAGACAGGACTTCTCAGTGCCAGGCCTGGCTGTAGCCTCAGCGATGGGCAGACTCGGCCCCAGGCCTCCTCCCGACACGGTCACTGTCGCGCCAGAATGAAGCTAGGTTTGATTTCCAGGCTGCTCCCTAAATCAGCGGAACGTATGCTTTCAGAATCACATGTGAGGGCCCAAAAGAGAAGTTCAATGGACATGTCCCATTCTTCCAAGGCAATTCTTTCAAGGCTCAGCGACGTTAACATCCAGAGCTAGTGTCTAAACGGCCCCACACAGACACAAGTATTTCTCAGAGCAATAGAGCCAAACAGAAACACCAGCCATCTGTCTCTTGAAATTTTCAAGGAGGGGCCACCCCTTAGCTTGGAAGACATATTGGGGCAGGTTTTGCATTTGCACCGAGTCATGAGAGCAGAACGTTCGTAGGTCTTCCCTGGGATGCTCTGAGTGTGAAGCAGGCTGATTCCCACCCACTGCCTGCCCTCCTCCCAGCCAGTGGTCTCAGCAGTTCTGGAAGCCCCCCAGGAGTGAGGGAGGCCTGCCAGAATACTGAGGAGAGAGAGCAAATCCTGGCCGAGCAATGTTCCCAATTGCTCTGGGCCAAATTCAGCTGAAATGAGACACTTTTCAAAAACAATTTCTGGGTAAGTGGTGGAGAAAATAAGAATACTGTGAACACGTGGGGAGAAGAAAGGAGCAGCCACCCGAGTGCAGAGATGGGTACTGGCCCGTCAGGCAGAACGAGCCAGGACATCGTTCCTCACACACCGGTACACAGAGGCATCGGCCGGGACAATGACTTGTGTGGGTTGTCATGACGATGAAATTGAAACTGGGATAAACAATAGCCACTCAGCCAGCAACCTAACCTCTGAGCTGACCTGTTATTTCAATAGCAGCCGCCTGGGCCTGGCGCAGACATCAGGAGATGAGCATCTCTTGGGGCTTTGATAACAGGTGGCTAAACATGAGGCTGGAAATCAACTGGGTCTTTTTGCCCCTTCTTAAGCTAAACTAGGGAGTCGAGCAGCATCCTGTATAAGGTCCTCAGAGCCTGAGGAGGGACAACAAAGCACAGAAAGTTAATGCAATGGACCCAAAGACACACAGCATGTCAACAGAAAAGGCTAAGAACTATTACCCCATCCTAAATTCAAAATCCCTTGGAAATCATTGCTGCTCACTGAGGGTAGCACTTCTAAAGCTCAACAGGGCTTCCTGGCTTTCCTTACGAAATGGACCAAGGCAAAATTTAATTATTGTCTCTGTTAGAACTTGCAAATCCCTTTGCAGTTCTAAGGCAAATGCAAATGTACAGCTTCCGCGGACTCGGTTCCACTCTCCCTTCCATCTCTGGTTGCCTCCACACATGTGCAGAAGCTGAGCACCAGGAAAGAGAATAGGATATGCCCCAAAGGGCTCAACTTGACTTTAAAAAAATGGTATTGTTATTTATATTTAATAGCAGCTTCAGAAAAAGCAGCAGATCCTAGGGCACGGCAGAAATGTAAATGCTAACTGATTGTTATTCTTACAGAAACTTAGAATTCAAAAGTTTAATCATCCTCATTAGCATAATTTGGGCGACTTTAGTCCATAACCTTATCCTAGAGTTGATTATTTATGGCGCCCTGAACAGAAGTCAAAAATTAACTTTGATTTAATGTAACAATTCCATCCCCAATATAATTCATAATGCAGATAAGTTTGTCAAAAATAAATCAGGCTGCTCCCATCTCAGAGCGGGAAACGAAGAAAGGAATAGAAAGAGAATCCCTAATCTTGGCTTTCTGCAGTTGTGCCGCATCTCCCTTCCCTGATCAGGTCTGTGCATGCTGAGGGACTAGCTCGGGAGAAGACTGCCAGCTTCAGGGCGGAGAAGACTCTATGGATCAGACAGACGGGCCAGGAGAGAGTGGGGGTTCTCCCGGGATGGACATCCTGCTTCCTGAGGGTTTCATCTGAGTTAGCAGCTTTGTAGCAAGATGTAATGAAAAAGTGATCACAGACAGCTGGTCGGGTGGGAAGGCTGTGTGGAGCACATGATATAACACCTTGCATGTGTTTGAAGTTTATCAGTTTACAGTTTGCTTCTGTCTGTGTAATTTCATTTAATCCTCACCACGATAGATAGGGCAGCTGGAAACTGAGTCCCAGGGAAGTTAAGCAACTTGTCCATGTTCCACAGCTTGTAGAAGGCAGTGTCGACCCTGGGATCCTGGTCCCCTGGCTCCACATGCAGTGCTCTCCATCCGTCTGCATGTGGAAGGGAAGGTGCCTAGCTAAGCAGCCTGTCTCCTGGCCCAGGAAAGCAGAGTCCCTGTGGACACCATCAAGGGCTTGGGGTGACCACCAGAGCAGGCAGGAGCAATTCTCAAGATGTCACCAGATTACCTATTTCCAAGAGCTCAGAAGTGGAGTTTATTACCCCTGCAGGAAAAACTCAGGAAATATAAGTTCCTCACACATAGAGCAAAAAGTACCCTAAGGAACCTCTTCTAGATGATGAGGTCATGTCATCCCAGGATTATGCTCAAACTACCCCCTACATATAAATTTGCCTCTCTGCCAAGGAAGAAATTTCTTTCCATGGGCAGACCAAGGAGCCAGACTGGCACTGCTATGGTGCTCTTCCTCCTTGCTAGTTCTCTGTCTGGACCACTGAAGCTACCCAGTCATGCCAAGCTTTAGTGGCAACAGGTTTGCCTGCCAATAACTGACATGCTCTACCTCCTCCCATAAGCACCTACAGGCTGACAATGCCAACTCCGTCTTTTCCATGCCAGGTGGAGCTGATGCTATCTCACAAAGGGCAGCAGAGTGGTGTGCCAACAGCCAGAGCCTTGCCCAGTGGCTGGCAAGAAAGTGACCACACTCAGACTATGCCATTTGGCTCTTTGGCGTCTGCTCTGGAAAAAACTGGCTGAGAAGAAGTAAAAGCTGTTGGCATAACATAAAGTTTGGGTTCTCTTGGTCCCAACTCAGCAGGGATAATCATGAGCTGGCATGTTTCCTGTGTGTGTGTGTGTGTGTGTGTGTGTGTACACATGAACATGCATGTTTACACGTGCACACACATGCATCCTCACACCTAATCACATATTTTTAACAGTTTCAAAATTAAGACAGAACCAGGCCAAAGGACTCACTGTGAGAGAGAAAGCACCAGGGCCTTGGATAAAATTATAACTAATCTTAGACTGTGTCACCATGATACTAGATCAATTGATTCGTTCAATTAGAACAATCAATTGATTCATCCTATTCAAATTACCACCTGATCCCACCAATGGGAAAACAATGTCAGTTGTTAGAGCTTTTGTTGACCAGACACTCAAAGGGTTGGTTGGATTGATGTTTGATCAACTAAACGTTTGATACCTTGTAGATACAGCTTTCAACTCACCTCTTCCTGAATGTTGCTTTGCTGAAAGAAAGGATATAGCATCTTGGTTTCTCCTGTTTCCATTTCTGGATATGAGATATTAATGATAATAACAACAATAACAATAATGGGCCCACGTGCATATGGAAACATCTACTATGAGCCAAGCACTCTATCGTGCACTTTATGTACTGTTTTTCAAATAATCCACACAACAATCCTATGAAACCAGTGTTGTCGTTGTCATCGTGATTTTAAATATGAGAAAACTGACGTTCAGAGCAGTTTAATAACTTGCCCAAGGTCACATAGCTAGTAAGTGACAAATGGAAGGCCCAGACCCAGACCTACCCCGTTTTCCTCTTCTTTACACATGCTCACATGCATTGTCTCCCCAACTAGAATAGGAGCAACTGTTTTGTTTGCTCCTGGATTCCCACATCTAAAACAGTTCGAGCACAGAGACACAAAAAAGGCTCTCGATCAATAACTATTAAATGAAAGAATGATTGAATGAACAAATGAATCATTCCCACCCTACCCGTGTCATGAAACCAAACAGCTCCACATCCACCCCCAGCCTGAAGCCCCAACACAGAGAGTATCCGAGGATGGGTATCGAGGCGTGGTACTCCCAGAAGACAAGGGTGGAGTGCGCCCACGCTCTCTGCCGTTGGCAGGGGCAGACAGCAGAGACTTTCCCCCGCCCCAATCAATACAGGTTTCCCATCAGTCATTTGTCTCCCTGATAGGCCGCTGTGCTGGAACACCCTGTGCCTCTCGGCACCTGCTGTCATGGCGTAGGCATCCATATTCCATCTTGCCAAACAACTGTCAGAGCCGGGCAGCGGATGGCCTTGTGTCTCGACAATCCAGCCGGACAAGTTTCTACCTGAACTTTGGCTCTGCTGATGACTGGGTGGAGGAGCCAGAAAAAGGATCTGGGCAAAGGAAAGTGCCTTTGCATTTCTGATTCCCAGCCACACAGGGCCAGGAGAAAGGGAGGTGCTGATGGTGGTGAAAAAGCCATTGGGAACATACATTCTTTGAGTATTTCTGAGCTTGAGACTACCATTCATCCCCTTGTTCCAGACATGCCTGCACACAGCTCACCCAGGACAGACCTGTTCTCCCAGGGCTCCCACACACAAAGCTCCTCTGATATCCTGTCTGCTCTGCCACGTTCAAAACTGCGATCCCTCCCGATGGGCAAAGCCACGAGAATGGAGAAACTCAACAGTCAAAGGATTCTCTCCCGGGCATGAGAGACAAGCACCAACTCTTCACCTGCCCTCTCAAATGTATGTGCTGTTGCTACTGTTGTTTTAAAAGCCCCTGGCCCTGTGTATGTCTCGGTCCTTGCTCCTCCTGTGAGGGACATGAGAACTGTATAAATAAGAAGATGGGCTTAACTCTTCCCTTAGCATGGATAGAAACTTACCAGGGGATAAGTAGAAGTGAGTAGCTTGCAAGGTTAATACCTTGGGATTGCAAAATGCTGTTTGCTAAAGCATTTTCTCATTTGAGCCTTACAACTTGAATATGGAGAGAAAGGATACTGTTTTAAGACCATGTTAGAGATGAGAAAACAAAGGCTGAGCCAAGGCCTCAGTAGCCACCTTCCCTCTGCTCTTACCCAATTCCTGGGTCCCTGGAGAGCAGCAGGAGGGAAATGATGGTGCTAACAGGCCGTCTTGGTAGAGCACTGCCTGCTTGGTGGAAGGTCACCGGTCACTCAGCCTGCTCCATTCCTGCTCCTTGAGGGCTGGGATGGGCAAAGAGCCTGCAGTGGTTAATTGCATGCGTTCACTTGACTGGGCCAGGAGGTGCTCAGACATTTGGTCAAACACTACTCTGGGTGTGTCTGTGAGAGTGTTTCTCAATGAGATTGACATTTGAGTCTCCAGACTGTGCAAAGCAGATGGCCCTCCCTCTGGTGAGAGGCTCTCATCAGACCAGCTGAGGGCCTGAATAGAACAAAAAGGCTGACCCTCCCAAAATAAGCAGGGAATTCCCGCTGCCTGGCTGCCTTCAAGCTGGACATGGGCATTTTCCTGACTTGAACTGAAACATCAGCTTTTCCAGGGTCTTGAGCCTTCTGGCCTTGGGACTAGAGCGTCCCCCATCGGCTGTCCTGGGTCTCTGGCCTGCCGACTGCAGATCTTGGGACTTGTCAGCGTCTGTAACTGCGTGCACTGACTCCTTAGACTAAAGCTCTTCCTTCATATCCATGTGGACGCATATCCTGTTTCTTCTGTTTCTCTGGAGAACCCTGACCCCAGGCAAACTTGAGAGCCTGGCAGAGCGGATACATCAATAGAGGAAGGGTTTCCTGTTCTTCCACACAGACTCCTTCTTAGAAGCTGCCCTTTCATCCCCAAAGCATTTCTTCAAAGATACTTATTGACACCCAGCAGGTGCCAGGCACTCTTGTTGGAGTATGAGTGTACCAGTGCACAAAACAGACAAAAATCCCTCCCCTCATGGAGCCCCAATTCCATTGCAAATATAATGAGGAAATTAGATGGTATATTATGAGGTGAGAAATACCATGAGAGAAGAAACAGTAGATCAGCATAAGGGGATCAGGTGCATTATGGGGGAAGGGGTAGATTTGAACAAGTGATTAAGGAAGGTCTCAACAAGACTTGAAAGAGCAGAGGGAGTGAGCCAAGCAGATATTTGGGGGAAGATCATCCTAGACAGAGGGCACGGCCGGCGCAAAGGCCCCAGGAGGAGAGATGTCTGGTGCACTCAAGGACCCGCAAAGAGGCCAATGTGGCTGGTGAAGCGTGAGTGCAGAAGGGAAGAGCCCCAGGAGATGGGGACAACGTTGTCCGAAGCTGAGTCACATTTCTTGCTGAGGAGTGGCATGATGTGATTTAGGTTTTAAAAGGATCTCCTCCTACTACATGCGGAGAACAGACATAGAGGAAGCAAGAATAGAAGCAGGGAGACCAGTTAGGAAAGATCATGTCAAAATCCAGGCCGGAGGTGATGGTGGCCCCTGCCTGAGGTGCTGTCACTGCTCAGATTCTGGATGGAGCCAGGCAAAGATAGGGCCGCCCCCAGAGCAGAGCAGGCAAGTTCCAGGATCTTGGGCCCTTCTGTTCTCTGCCCAGGGGAGTGCCCTGAGGACACCTTCTCTCTTAGGACCCCAGGGGATATCTCGCTCTGGAGGGAGCTGGGGAGGATAATGAGAAGCCCAAGTTCTACCCCCTCCCCCAACATATGGAGGAGCCATTAATGGAACAGGAGGAATGGCCTGAAAATGGGTAAAAATGTTTCTCTCTCTCTCTCTCTCTCTCTCTAAAACCTCCCCCACTCTTTTTGGGAATTAAAACCTGAATCCCTGCCTCAGGCCAGAGGTTGGAGGGGCAGGAGAGTGTCCTTTGTTCTCTGTACCACAGGAAATGACTCAAGGGAATTGTCCCTGCGGGTCACAAGGTTGTCTTAGCAGAAAATGGGATGAATCAGAACCATGAGCTATAGTTGGAGAGCAACAGCCTGAAGCTGAAAGTCTCCCCTTTAAAAGCTCTGTATTCCTGCTCAGAGGCAGGATGTTGCTTCTTTAAGAAGGGAGTCTGCCAACCTCCTCATTTGCTGGCAAATTAATAAACTTCTCTTCTCCTCAAACCATTTGTCCTCGTTTTTCTGATACAGCCTCAGGGACAAGTGCCGAACTTTCGGTAACATTAAGGGCTGATGACACCATACAAGTCCTAGAGCTGGAGTGGGAACCAAAAAGGAAAAAGACAGTGGCCTCTCCTGTGAGTGCAGTCAGTGGTGTGCTGGTAAATGATTAACAACTGGCTCTCCAGAAAAAATATGAGTGTGTGTGTCTCTCTGCGTCTGCATCTGTGTGTCTGTGTGTGATTTTACTGATATAAAGACATGTGGCATTTATTTTGCAAATATTAACAGAATATACAATGTCCTTTATTGTAAATTCCATATAAAGATCTGATTGTCACAAAATGCTTCAGTTGATTTTGTATTTGTAACCAGCCTATGGTTGCAAGTAACAAACCAGTATAGTTCCCGCATAAATGTTGGCTGATATTTTCATTTCTGGTAACCAGTAAAAAGAAAGCAAAACAACGAAAATATCTGTTGGAATTTCCTTTGTCCATCAATGATGTGAGCAACTTCTTTGTTGCATCAGATAATAAGTTTTCACGTTGCAAGGATTTCTCATTTTTTGGTGCTATTTACAGTGTATTAATAACTACAGACACAGCACACTTTCAAGTTTAATCTGCATTAAGATTTTCTCCTTCACTTTAAGTCTAGACAAATAACAGAACAGCGAACGAAGAGTCCTGATTTACAGTATTTGCCAATTTTCGTTTTGTGAATATTCCCACCCTGGCTCGTTTCAAGCCACCAAGCTGACATTACTGAACTTGGAGCTGGGAAGAGATACTTAGTAGTGTGTCATCTTATAGAATTTCCACCAGGCAGATGCAATAGATAGAGATAACCTCGAGAGTACAGATAATGTTAAAATATAGTAAAATAATTAGGAAGTAATGAGTTTTGAGTATTTATTACCTTGGTGTTTAATATAACTTATTTAATTGTAGTCTATATAATTTAATTTTTAATAATGGCTGTGTTTATCAACCAGCTCATAAAATCACTGGAAGTTTAACACTCAACTCTTGTGAGCTGACAGAGCCAGCTCTAGCATCGCCTAACTATGCGGTGCTTTCACAGAAATCACCCGTCTTCCCCACTTAGAGACCAGGAAGCTAGCACTACCAAAAAATGGGGAAACTGAGACTCAGAGGTTGAGGAGAGTTGCCCAAGCACCCAGTAGCTGGTGTCCTGGAGTGAGGGTGGCCTCAGGGTGTGGAGGTGGGGGGTGGGGATCTGAGAGAGCCCGAGGAAGTAGTTTCATACGAGGACAGTGAGGGTGGACAGAGGTCCCTGGGTGTGAGGAGCTGTCCATCCCACACCCACTTTGCCACTGCCGGCTGCCCCCACCCTTCTGGGCCTGCCTCTCAGAACGGGATCTTGGTAGATCTTTACAGAGAAGCAGCATAGCCTGCGGTTGATTAACAAATTAGCTACAAATCATGCACCAATCAACGTAAATAACAAGTTTGTCCACAGAATGGGAACTCTGCCAGTGCCAGCCTCCTCGGCTGGGCTTG
Source organism: Avahi laniger (assembly GCA_963575035.1). Taxonomy (NCBI): domain Eukaryota; kingdom Metazoa; phylum Chordata; class Mammalia; order Primates; family Indriidae; genus Avahi; species Avahi laniger. Next base: position 8,062 of record CAUYSK010005839.1, on the reverse strand, counting down.
TCACAGAGTCAACACATGGGGATCAGGCCACAGGAACTCAGCTGGCCCAATGGGCTAGGGTTTCATTGCCCTGGGATTTGGGGAGAGGCCAAGAGAGGGGTTGAGAGGCAGGCTGGCAACCCAAAGGTCACTGCTGCCTTTCCCATTCCATGCCTGCTCTTCCCTGGGACACCTTAAGTCTCAGGGTCTTGTCCTGGCACCCCAAGTTCCTTCGCTACCTACCAGTGCCTTCAAAATGCCCACCCGACCCTCTGGACAGGCCCACCCAGGTCCTGGATGTAGAGGGAGGAACAGTGTGTGGTCCTGAACAGCCAAGGAAGCTGAACAGTGGCCTTGAGTGTGGTCACCCTGAATTTGGCCCAGCTAGGAAGCCGAGGGCAGAGCAGCCTCTGGAGGTTCTAGATGCTGGAAGAGGTGAGGGCAGCAGGGAGAGCATAGCCAGGAACTAGCCAGAAAGTGACCCACACCCTAGCTTCTGTGCCAGGAGGGAGAGCCAGCCCAGCCCGGAACTGTCTTTTCTGAATCTATTAGCTGTGTGACCTTGGGTAAGTTAAAGAACCTTTCTGAGTTTCCATTTTATCCATGTTTAAAAGCGAGTTACTAGTACAATAAATCCTTGGCTTTTATAAATTTAATATGTGGCTGTTTGTTTCCCACTGTTTGATGACCCGCCTATCTGCCTGGGCAGCACCCACCCACGGGCTCTGTCTGCCTCCCAGAAGCACTTGCTCTTGTGCCTGACCAGCCCCGATGGAAGCCTGAGGATCCAGTGTCTGCTCCTGCCCTTGTGTCCCCCGGCTCCCCTATCCAGAAGCTCACTCCCAGTGTGGGACTTGGAACCTGCGTTGCTGTGACAAAGCACCAGGACCTCTGCAGGGGGTCTGTGTGGCCCTGAGCAGGCAGCTCTGCTCACAGCCCTTTTGCCCAGGCGTCGATGACCCTGCGTGCCTGGGAGTCCTAGGACCTCAACTCAAATGCCGGTTCCACCGCTGAACAGGTCATACGACCACAATGGGTAACGTGGCCTTTCTGCCTCGCGTTCCCTTTTGCCTCTTTCCATAAAGGCGGAAAGAGGACCTGGAGGGCCTTGGGGCAGATCACCTGGGCCCGCAGGATGGGGAGCCTCCACCCCTGCCTTCCCCACCTGCCCCCCTCAAATTCCCCAGCCGCTCTTGACAGCTCAGCGCGAGCTCCTCAGCCCCAGAAAGGAGCTGAAATTAGGCCCTGCTCAGCCTTGGGCAACGGGGAAGACAGAGCCCGTGGGCGGTGAGTGGCAGCACCCGGGGAGGGCGGGGTGGGGGGGGGAGACAGATAAAGGGGGTTGGAGACAGAGCGGGAAGGCAGGAGCGGGATGGGGAGCGCTGACACAGCACCTGCTGCGATGCCTGCCGTAAATCACTCTCGGGGCAGGAGGGAGAAGATCCAATCCCAGATTCCAAGCCCAGAACGTCGCCCTGCGGAGTGGGGGACTTAGAGCAGCCCTTTGTTCTTGCTGGGGGCTCAGTCTACCCCACTGCACAATGGAGAGCTCACTTCACTCCTCTTGGGCCCTGAGGTCCCACTCAGAGGTGCATGGATTAGGAATGGGATTATTATTAAGTAATTACTATTAATAAAAAAAAAAATCCCAAGGAGCTCCCAAACACGCCTGCTCTGGGTGTGGCGTAATAACTAACATTTATGTGGCACCGCACAGCATGAGAGCCACAGCCGTGTATTTTTCTCATTTGATTCCCACAACGCAGTCATGCAGGTAAGGCGCAGATTTTCCCCCTTCTTTGTTTTATGATATAAACCAGGGATTTCGGGTTCCGACAGGTAAAGGGGCATCTTGGGCCACAGAATCAGGCAGCTGGGGGGCAGAGCCTGACCCCAAGTCTTAGATTCCAGGCCCCACCTTCCCCTTCCCACTACTCAACCTGAAGGACCTGGGAATCCCCTGGGGACCTGGGAGGGCGGGCTATCACAGGACTCTGGGGGCCGGGTTTGCCCAGCTCTATGACCTCAGCTACCTCCTGGGGATAATGGAGATCATGCTACAAACAGTGCCCACCTCCTGGGGTTGTTGGGGGGCATTAGAGGAGATAATGGATCCAAAGGGCTTAGCAAAGTAAGTGAGTAAATACTCAATTAACCTTAGTAGTCGTTACCATCATCACTGAGGTTGAGGAAAAGGAGCTGCCTGCCACTCCGAGGGCCGAGAGATGGCCTTGGTGCCCTCCCAGCTCTCCCCTGGTTTGAAGGGCCCATAGCTGTTCTCCTTGTCCCCTAGGGACCCTGCCTGTGCAGTCTGTGTGGCTTCTGGCCCCCAGCGGCTGGCCTCACCCGAGTGTTTGTTGAGGAATCCCCAGGTGGTGGCCGTCCAGAGCAGAAGCTCGAGGGAAGCAGATCCCTGGGCCCTGGGGGTTCACCAGGCTCTGCTCTGACCCAGGGTGGAGCTGACCTGAGCCCAAGGCAGGTGCAGGACAGAGGGTTTGCTTCTCACCAAAGCCACTATTTGGGACGAAGCTTGGGGCAGTGCAGAGAGCATGATCTGACACCTAACTCTGCCTCAGTTTCCTCAACCATCAGGTAGGTTAGTGACAGCTACAGTAGGGATTGCAGGTGTTTACTTGGGTGAAGTGTCCCCTCCCTTCCTGGCCTGCGGAGGCTACAACAAGCCCCAGGAGCCGGACCACGAGTCAGAGCTACCCAAAGGCCTGGCTCTTCTCCTTCGTGTGAACGTTCCTGAGATGGGATCTGTCATCAGGCAGGGCTGTCGGGGCAGGAGTGGAGGTCACAGGAGCATTTGGGGGCCTCTGCCACTTCTCCCAAGCAAGCTTCCAGGATGTCCCACCCCACCTGCTGCTACGAGCCCCCAGAGGCTGCCCTGTTCCCCTCCGTGGCTGGCTGAACGCCCAGCCTCCCTGACATGCCATTGCCTGGTCCCCTGTCACCCTCCAGGATCCCCTCAACCCCCGGGCCGCAGTTGGGCCTCACATACCCCTCGGAAGCTAGCATCAGCTCACATGCGGCCTCCCCTGCGTCCTCATCCTCGGTGGGTGAGCAAGTCAGGTGACGTGTTGGGAGGCCCTGAGGGGCCCCCCATTAAGTGGTATAATTTAGCCCAGTTCTGCGTTTTGATTTTGCCCAGCTGCGTCTGTGTGCATTGAGATTAATCCTGTTAGCTGGCGGGAGCGGGGCTACCTGCTGTTTATCAAGAGTGCTTGTGCGATTCCCGTTTGATATGCAGCCACCTTCCTGGGGCAGAGAAGCTCCAATCTCCTTCATCCCGCGACAGCCACAGGGAGGGACAGACGGCTCCACAGAAGGGTCTCCTGGGTCACCCACACTGGCCATGCAGAGGGTGGAGCAGGTTCCAGCAGCCACAGACCCATCGGCAGCCTGCGCCTCCTCCCCTCTCCTCAGCACCTGCCTGGGGCCCCATTTCATCTCAAGGCCTTTGATCAGCTGCATCTCGGAGTCTAGAAGGCTCCAGAATCATGGGTGTGGCTGCTCTAGAGCCAGTGGCAGGCAGGGGTGCCCTGACTTTTCCTTCACTTGAGTCACGTGGGTACCAGGTTGCAGTGAAGAAAAGTTACAGTCCTGGCCTGTCACAGTCAGCAGTGAGACCTCAGGTGCGTCCCTTGGCTCTCAATTTTCTCACCTGAGAGATGGGGCTGCCTACGGGGAAGTTCGTCCTACAGGTGAACTGAGATCATTCACTGACAGCGTTTCTGGAGGGGTCCGGGCCGCCTTGGTTATCAGGCACAAGGCAACAATGGCGATGTGGCGGGCACACATTTGGAGAAAGTCACATATACACATGGCCTGTTTCTTCACCTGTGAAACAGGGATAACAATACCCCTCGTCTACCCACGATTGACAGGCACTGTGTGCTTTCAACAGTTTCTACTTTTGCCCCAGGCCCCCCAGTGAGGGAGAAATACCCGCCTCATACCCCTGATAAGGAGTCTGAGGCCAGAGAGTTAGCAACCACCTGAGGTCAGCCCTGGATCGGCTGCCTCTGCTGCCTCCAAACCTGTGCCCCTGGGGGACACCAGATGGGTTGAGCTCTGTCCATCCACACAGGATCACGTGGTGGTGTGGCTGGCAGGCGGGCAGGGCAGGGACACGGCTCCTTGGGCCCGTACAGAGTCAGGGAAACTGCCCAGTGGGCGGGCGCCCTCATCAGACCTCCCCCCACCCCAACACTTACGAGCGCCCTCCTGCCAAAGCGATGGGTGCAGCCCTCCCCCCACCCCAGAGCGCCTCTTCCCCAGGAAGGCATTCCGGCTTCCCTCCAGCTTCCCACTTGGGAAATTCTTCTTGAGCAAGGTCGCATCCTCCTCCACTCCACCTGCGTGCTGGGACTCCCCAGCCTCTGCCTCCCCAGGCCTCACCCACTACACCTGCAGGTCTCCTGTGTTGCCCAGGCTGGCCTTGAACTCCTGGGCTCAAGTGATCCTCCCACCTCCGCCTCCAAGTAGCTGGGACTACAGGTGCATGCCATCAGATTTTGTTTGTTCATTTGTTTGTTTAATCCAGAATATCACTCTGTCGTCCCAGCTAGAGAGCCGTGGCATCATCATAGCTCACAGCAACCTCAAACTCCTGGGCTCGAGCGATCCTCCTTCCTCAGCCTCCTGTGCAGCTGGGACTACAGGTGCTCACCATGATGCTCGGCTAATTTTTCTATTTTTAGTAGAGACAGGGTCTTGCTCTTGCTCAGGCTAGTCTTGAACTCCTGACAGATTTTTTTTAATGAGATTATTTCTCTTTGTCTCTTTTTTGACAGCTTTGTTGAGGTATAATTCACCTACCACACAATTCACCCATTTAAAGCGTACAATTCAATGGTTTTTAGTATAGTCACAAATATGCGCAACCATCGCCACAGCCAAGTTTAGAACATTTTCATCATCTCGAAAAGAAACTCCCTACCATGTAGCTATCACCCCTCTCTTCTCCTACCCTACACACCACCTCCTGACCCTCAGCAACCACCACTCGACTTTCTGTCTCTACAGATGTGTTTATTCTGGACTTTCATATAAATGGAACCATGTAATCACTGGACTTCGTGCCTGACTCATTTCCCTTACCATGTTTCCAAGGTTCATCCACGTGGCAGCGTGTACCAGTTCCTTGTTCCTTTCCACGGCTGAACGATACTGTGCGGATGTGCCACACTCAGTTGTTCCTTTCATCCATTGATGGACATTTGGTTGTTTCCACTTTTTGGCTCTTTATGAAAAATGCTGCTATGAGCATTTCTGCACGCCTTTTTATGTGGATATGTGTTCCCAGCTCTCTTGAGAGTATGCCTAGGAGTAGAATTGCTGGGTCATACGGTAATTCTATGTTTAACCAAAATGTTTCCCAAAGAGGCTGCACCATTTCACGTTACCACCAACTGTGTACGAGGGTTCCAGTCCTCCACATCCTCACACTTGCGAGTGTCTTTCTTTTCGATTATCACCATCCTACTGGGTGTGAAGTGATAATCCGTAGTGGGTTCTATTTGCATTTTGCTGATGACTAATGATGTGGAACATCTTTCCATCCACTTTTTGGCCATTTGTATATCTTCCTTGGAGAAATGTATATTCGGGTTCTTTGCCCATTTTCTAGTTGGGTTATTTGTCTTTTTTATTATCGAGTGGATGTTCTTTATATATTCTAGGTACAAGTCCCTCAGCTCTGATTTGAATACCCAACTGAGCCCGACTTGTGGTTCAAGGGAAGGACCACGGCTCTAGAATTAGACTGAATCGGATTCAAATTCCTATTCTGATACTTAGTAGTGGAGAATTTAACTCATTGTGGAATAGAGGTGACAACACTTGTGAAATTGTGCATGCAAGGCTCCCTGCGCTTACCTGGTGCTCAGCATGGGGCCGGCAGTTTTACAGTCTTCCTGCGGAGGTGGGTAAGGACCTGTCATTATTCCCATTTACAGGGGAGGCAACTGAGGTACCGAGAACTTGCTGAGGATCACGGAGCAGTAAGCAGCAGAGTTGGGACTTGAACCCACATCTGTGGAACTCCAGGGCCAAGAGCCATAGTGCCATCCTGTCTTCCCAAGGTAGGCAATCAATGTGTGTTAAAGGAATGAACAAATGCCCTCATTGACAGGGACCTCACTACCTCACAAAGCAGTCTGCTCTGCTGTTGGATTCTTCTAGTTAACTACAAAGTTCTTTCTGTCATTGAGCAAAAATTGCTCATCTCCCATTATAACTCCCACCCATTAGCCCTGGGTCTGCCTTCCAGAAACACCCGATGCCCAGGGGCTAGAGTCACCACTGCTGACTCCGACCCTGCTTTACAGGAGGTCCCCCACTCATATTCACACACATCAGCCCCAGCGCTGGCCCATCTGACCCCATCTGAGTCTGGGAGTGGCAAACCCAGGTCTGTCCAGGCTCTCCTACTCAATGCAGCGACAGCCAGACCCCCTCCCCAGGGACCAGGGTCTGAGGCCTCCCCGTAGGAAGATGGGGGTATGTCAGTGGGGAAGTGGGACTGGGGATATTGGCTTGATGACCCCATCAGCACCAGGTCAGGTTATGGCAGGCACAGGCCCCAGGTGAGAGCTGGAAGAGCCTGCGGCAGACTGACGGTGCAGGGGAGATTCGCTCGTTCCAGCAATCTGAGCAAGCCCACGCTTGGTTAGCTCTGCGAGTGACACTACTTCAGAGCTGACCTGTCGTGGCCCCATGGCTGACCTAACCAGGGTGCCTGAGACCCCAATCCCAGGATGCGAGGCCTACACAGCCTTAGGGAGGGGGAGCACATCACCCACGAGCCTCCCCCTCCACCTGCGGCAGGAGAGAGCACCCGAGTCCCACGCCAACCCCTGCAGACAGCTGCAGCTTCCCCTCTGTCTCCACAGTTCCCTTCACCACAGCCTGCACTTGCGAATTAGGGCTGGGCAGGACAGGCTGCGACTGCCCCCTCCCGCCTCCAGGACTGAGAGCTCAGCAATCCAGAGCTAGGACCCCCAGCTGTGTTCTGGAGGCAGAGGGACCTCACCCCGACATGGGGAGAATCAAGGGCTATGGGTTCAGTACCTGCCAGTCAGTGTTACATTTGAGCAATGGAAAGCCTGGTTTGAGGCAGGGTGCAGTGGCTCACACCTGTAATCCTAGTACTCTGGGAGGCTGAGGCAAGAGGATCATTTGAGGCCAGGAGATCAAGACCAGCCTCAGCAAGAGCAAGACTCTGTCTCTGAAAAAGAAAAATAGAAAAATTAGCTGGGCATGGTGGCACACACCTATAGTCCCAGCTACTTGGGAGGCTGAGGCAAGAGAATCACTTGAGCCCAGGAGTTAGAGGTTGCAGTGAGCTAGGCTGGCACCACTACATTCTAGCCCAGGTGAGAGAGCAAGACTGAAAAAAGAAGAAAAAAAAGAAAAGAAAGAAAGAAAGAAAGAAACAAAGAAGGAAGGAAGGAAGGAAGGAAGGAAGGAAGGAAGGAAGGAAGGAAGGAAGGAAGGAAGGAAGGAAAGAAAAAAGAAAAAGAAAGAAAGAAAGAAAGAAAGAAAGAAAGAAAGAAAGAAAGAAAGAAAAAGAAAGAAAGAAAGAAAGAAAGAAAGAAAGAAAGAAAGAAAGAAAGAAAGAAAGAAGAAAGAAGAAAGAAAGAAAGAAGAGATCTGATTTGGGGTCAGGGCAACCTGAGCTTAAATCTGCCTCTGCAAGTTACTCCACTGCCCTGGCCTCAACTTATATTATCTCACTTGCCAACGTGTTATAAAGATTAAAAGAGTTATTCAAGACAGTCCCAAGAGGTTAAATGATTCCATTTACATGCTGTTCTTGAGATGACAAAATTGTAGAAATGAAGAACAGATTAGTAGTTGCCAGGGGTCAGGAGAGAGGGGAGAAGAGGACAACAGGAGGGATCTGTGTGGTGACGGAACTGTCTGTATCTCGGCCGTGTCAGCGTCAATATTCTGGTCGTGACGTTGTGCTGTAGTTTTGCAAGGTGTTAATATCGGGGGACACGGAGTAAAGGGTCCACTGCATCTCTATTATTTCTTAAAACTGCATGTGGATCTACAATGAACTCAAAATAAA
>CAUYSK010005837.1:0-48348 GCA_963575035.1 Avahi laniger | reverse complement strand
TTAAATATTTTCATAATGTTTGAGTTTTATATAACTCTTTGTTACGTTTATAATCATAAAAGTAATAAAAGTATTTTTAAAACTATGGTCTAGGCCGGGCGCAGTGGCTCATGCCTGTAATCCTAGCACTCTGGGAGGCCGAGGTGGGCGGATTGTTCTGAGCTCAGGAGTTCGAGACCAGCCTGAGCAAGAGCGAGACCCCATCTCTACCAAAAAAATAGAAAGAAATTAATTGGACAGCTAAAAATATATATAGAAAAAATTAGCCGGACATAGTGGCGCATGCCTGTAGTCCCAGCTACTTGGGAGGCTGAGACAGTAGGATCGCTTGAGTCCAGGAGTTTGAGGTTGCTGTGAGCTAGGCTGACGCCACGGCACTCGCTCCAGGCAAGAGAGTGAGACTCTGTCTCAAAACAAAACAAAACAAAACAAAACAAAAAAACTATGGTCTATGTCTTACAATTGGTATGTGGATTCAAGTGTCCACATACATATACACATGTAATACACACATATATTAAGTATGGATAATTCTGACATTGCTATACACAGTCACATCAAATTACATTTCAAAATTTACATTAAGCCTGGGCATATTGAGCATTATCATTAGTGATTCTGAACTAATGGAACAAAGAGCATGGTCTCTATGGTGTCTTGCTGGAGGGGAGAGATTAGATGATTTCTTGAGATCTCCATCCTTGTCAGCAGTTCCCTAAGGACTATAGCTCATAAAGCAAGACATTTTGCCAAAGGGATTAAAAATATTCTGCAGGTCCAGCAAACCCTGGATCTTAGGAATCTTCTAGGCCCTCACACTTCAAAATTGCCAAGAGTTTGTTAAAACTGTCATACAGCATTGTTTGGCCCAGTGGGTCTCAAATTTTCATGTGTATGGGAATAACTGGCTAGTTTATAAAAATACATGAATTCCCAGGCTCTACTTTGGATCTGCTGAATCAGAATTTCTGGAAGAAGGCTTAGGATCTGCATTTTAACAAGATCCTTGGTGATTCTGCACTAAGTAGCCCCAGACCCGACTTTAGGAAACACAATCCCCTTTGGATCCAACCAATCAAGCAGCAACAAAGAGGGTGTTGCTGTCTTGAGATGAGGAAAACGCAGGTAAAAGAACTCCTCTTGTAGGAATTTCCTTCCTAATAGATTTTGATGAGTGCATAAAAGGAAAGTCTGAAGACATTGGGGAAAAATGCTTTTCCTCTTTTCTTTTCCTCAGACTTCATGAAACACATCTCAGTAAGAGCTCTGTAGCTGATTATTCATCTTGTTTTCTTAGGGAACACTGGCTCGTTAATTAGAAACCAGTGCTTTTGTCATTGGATGTCATCAGCACCTTTCATGTTCTTGGGACAGTCACATGATTATGTCACAGGGAATCCATTTAGTGGGGGAAGGGTGAAGTAGAAGGGTAGTCCTGTAATAGAAGGAGAACGCCGTACTTTCTTGGTCTTCCACTGGTAATTATCAATGATGTATTTACTACTCTTGCTATTTCATAGAGGAGACCACTGCAGCCCGGTAATACACCTATTTCTGTCATTTAGGTATCACATTCTCTTAGGAAAACAACATTCATGATTCTTTAGTTTAAAAAAGAACACATTACTTCTATGTCTTCTTAATATTTGATAGCAAATGTTATATCTGATCACAGAAATATTATTTTTATTTAATGCAATTATATGACAAATGCGAAATAATTATATTTAATACAAAATCCTGCCATCTGTGAATTTTAAAGCATAGACTCAATCAACTATTGCTTTCCAAGTGTAAATCTCTCTCTCTTTCTCTCTACAAATACTCAGCAAGGCCCTGATTTCCCGTGATGATAAAAAAAATCAACAGATTTGAAGATAGAATAGTAGAAGTCAGTGCTTTTTTTCCTCCCCCTGCAAAAATGATTAGGTTTTTCTAACCCCCACAGTAAACTGCCAATATTTCAAAATGGCATTGCTTATTTGTCCTGATTATAAAATAAGTATGTGTTCATTTTCCTTAAATTAAAAAATTCAGAAAAGTATAAAAAAAGTCATCATAAATCTCATTGTCTAGAAACCACAGATAATAATTTAGTGTATTTCCTTTCAAATTTTAAATTAATATAGATGAAATTACATATATTTTGGATCACAAAATATATATAATTATGTATATATAATTATAATTTTTACTGTTTTCATCTATGATACCAAGACCATTTTACCAAGCCATTAAATATTCTTTAAAAATGAAATTTTAAACTGGTTTTATTTTCCCACTATATGGAGCTACCATAATTTAAGTAACTCTCCCCCTATACTTGGACTCTTCAGTAGCTTCCAGATTTTTTCTGATAAGAAATAGGATGAAAAATATTTTATTAGTTGGTCTCAGAGTTCTGTTTAGAGAAGAAATTATCTTTATTCAGGAAATGATCATGATAAGCTGCTTTTAGTGGTCAAAGAATTTTAAGAAAATGAATGTCAAATCCAATTTTAAGGTGTTTGAATTGCCACAATTTAAAACAATCTCCCTCACCTCAACCCCACATAGTAAAGTGCACTCCTGTGCTTTGTGTGGGGAGTTTGTGGGAGAATCAAGGAAAGAGCTTGAGTCAGGGAGGAGTCAGGAGTGAGATCAAGTATCCAGGGGTGACCAGAAGTGACAGCGAAATGTAAGTGACCAGGAATTTGCAGAAATACCAGAGAAGGGCACTGTGCTTCCCTAAGGAAATAGAACCAAAGGCCTGGGCCAATTTCATTTTAATTTTAAAAGGTCAAGATGACCTCAGCTGACATCTATGAAATAAATAACACTGACAAAATAGCACAAAGTTGGATTTTGTTTTTTGATCCACTGGAGAGTCTTTGTCTTTTTCCAGTAGAAGAGATTTTAACACAAACATACACATCATCTCTTTTCATGTTTTCGGTTAAAAAAAAATACTCTTCATGCTCTTAAAATAATTTTTTGTTTGATTATTTTATTTATTTTGCTTTAGTTATAGGGACTATACTTTGCTCTTCGTACTCTGTAGTGATTCAGAAGTCACAGGTTGCCACAGGTCAGGCTCCCCAGGAAAGAGGTAGAGATTTGTGGGGGAAGCTAGGTACTTATTTATACTTCTGGATTGGCCAGTCATAAATCTGGGCTGCTTCTGGAGAGGGAGTATGTCTTAGGAGCAAGAAAACTCCCAGTTGTGTGCAATTCCTGAGGCGGGACCAAGACGTGAGCCTTCTGCAGGCAGCCCTCCCAGCCGCTCCAGAACGAGTGCCTCCCTTCTGAAGATGGGATCTGAGTGCAGTTCACAGTACCCACCACGTATAGCTTATTATGTTTTCTGCTAGCAACTTACCTATAAGTCAAAAACACCCAGGTTTCATTTCTCTCATTTTAATGTCAATAATGTCATTATATTTTAATGCAAAGAATTTTTGACTTGCTTTCGGGTTGGATGAAAAATTTAACAGGATTTTATTTCTTCACTTTCCAGTTTTGGTCCACATATTCTGGCATTTTTGACTGACATAATGAACAACGCCATGTTATGTTTCCACATTGTTTATCTTGTCTTTAAAAGTTATTTTTGTCATTACTATTACGTTTAATAACCATTCCAACATCTATATAGATTTAACTGTGTTTAAACTCATAAAGACTAAATATTAATTTTCTCCAATGCCTTGATGTGAATGAACGAACCAACAAAAAACACGAAAGCCCCAGAGCTGAGGAGGATTATACCTGCTTTGCCGCTAACCCCAAAGACAACATTCCCAAAGTCATGTCCATACCGCAAAGCAATATTTTAAAAAGTCTGATCATGGAAGGTCGCATTCTGACCTGACTTTTTCCCCGTTTGGTCTCACAGGAAGGTGCTTTGGAATCCTAGTCAATATATTTAGTTAAAAAGTACAAGAGGTTCCAGTTCTTCTAATCTGTGAGGCACATGGCAGCAATGGGCAAGAGACCACAAAGACATTCGCTTTGATATATCACATTCTCTGGATTTAACTCTTCTGTCAACTTGGATGAACTTGGAGAAAGCACCTTGATCCTTAGGTTTGCATCAGAATGGACCCCAATATGATCATCAGCATAGGCCATGCAAGATTATGAGGCCAAAGCTGTGAGATCAACTCCAGAAACCACAGGCGAAAACCAGGATGTGAACCCTGTCGTTACCTCTTGTGTGATATCAGCTTTTCAGCAAATCCCTGGATCTGTTGTCATATCCATTGTGCCATTCACTCAAGTGGGGAGTGCTGGGAAGAGAGGCCAGACCTTGGATGGGGACAAAAGTATGATCCAAAGCGAGCAAACTCTTGTTCCGTGGCAAACTGGGAAGTTTGCGTGCTACCCTCTGATAATGAGGCAGCTTTCATAACACATGTTTTATTAGAGAGGTCTCAGCCATGGCTCCTTAGAACTGGGCCTCCAATGGGGTTTTAGACGATGCATAGGTTAGGATGTCTATCAGAAATAACTTTGACTTATTTTAATGTGGGTGTTTTAGCTGCTTGACTGGGAATTGAAGGGAATTTGGATGGAAGTGTTATGGACAAGAATCACGCATATGATGACATCATTGGTGAGGTTTTTAGAACAATGGCATGACCTTCTAGGTCTAGTATCTATCATTGCAGGCTAATTTAGATATAGTTCAAAGCAAGGGGTAACACCCCGTATTCAGTAACATGATACATTAGGTCAGCATTAGCGCCTTTTTGAATCCTTGTAACCTCTGAAGATTCAAATCCCTCAGACTCCCACCATTTTGTCTGGTAAATATATAAATAACCTTGCAGAGATATTATCTTTAATTTGATTCTGTTTTTCCCCCAATTGTTATGTGTGGGCATTGTTCATATCAGTGAATGTTCATTTTATATTAAATGTTTATGAGTTAGTTTTGATACCATATATTCTTTACTCTCTAATTAGATAAGAAGTAATCAGAATTTCTATATATATAATATATACATTTTTTCCCCTGAAGTCAATCTGCCCTAGTAGTCAAGCAGTTCTTTTACTGACTAGATGTCCACAAATAACATTTTTTTAGAGCCAATGACAAATATGAAGCCTGTGCAGATATTTCTTATCTGTCCTTAGAATGCCCTTTCCTATTTCCATGTGAATATCGTTACATAAAGATTGAAGCAATTAATTAGCCAATTTGAAAATAATTCCTTCTGACAATCCGGCCACCTTCCTTTAGCAAGAGTGTAAAATGAACAATCTAGGAGACATGTATTAAATTCACTAATTAAATTAAATGCAAAACCAAGGACTTCCGGGGACCATGTTTCTTTCGTAAAGCAAATAGACATTTTATAATGAGTAATTAGATCACAGTCATTCATTTCATTGTAAGTAATGCCTGACTTTAAGGGTAATTCACAAAACAACATTAAATAGCAAAGGTCTTTTATGCTAGCGCTTGAACCTGTATTTCTACCATTAGATTTTCAGAGGGCAATTTCCCCAGATATTATCAATGAGAAATTTTTTCCTAGAGTTACGAGACTTCTCCCATATATTTCTAAGTCTCCGAAGAAAGGATGTACTGGTGGATGCATCATGCATACTAATATCCTGGCCATATTGCTGGTGTGACAAGAATGTTACTTGCCACTTCAGAAAGATGTCATCACACCAGAGGACAATTATTGCAACCTGTCCCCTCTTCAGGGGAAGCATAGTTGGGCTTGGTGATACAGTCAAGCAGATCCTGTGTGGTGGGAATTCAAGGCCACTGCAAGGCTCTCTGCCCCTGGAAGCGTCACTCCTTCCAGCTGCCCGTGGAATTGTCAGCCTTTCTCTCTTGGCCGACACACCTTTGCATTCGATGAAACAGTGGTGAATGGTAAACTCTGCAAGTGGGTGTTGAGTATATAGATCTGAAAATCAGGGTGGAGGTTTGAGTCAGTGCTACCTATTTCAGAGTAAAGACTTCCCAAGGAAAAAGTGCAAAGTGCCCAGGGAAGATGTCAAGGTGGTGACCCGAGGAATAAAGGAAAAGAGTGTGTGATGGAAAAGCCCGGAACTGGGCAGAGAGGGAGAACACAGAAAGGAGAAAGGGGAGGTGGAAACCATGGGAAGAGAGATGCTACTGTTTCTAGGTTCGTGGTCCCAAGTGGGCAGTGGGCTTAAGTCTGGCTCTGAGCCAACACTGGAAGCATCTCCTTTCTTTCCCGAAAGACAGAGCTGGGAGGGTCCAGCTCACATGCAGGGATCAAGGTATATTTCAACTTGCAGCGCCAGAGAAACCGCAGGAGACATGGCCAGATGCCACGTTGCATGTGAGGTTAAGTAGGAAATAACTCAGACTGCAAAGCCAAGTTTAGAATCAGAAAAACAACTAGTCAGCAAACAGCAGTGAGGACAATCTGTCCCGGAGCTGGAGCAGAGGATTGCTCGGCTCTGATAGTAACAGGCGCCGCCCAGCACAATGCAGCTACTGTGACCGCCTGGCACCAGTGTGGCTGACATCCAGCCACAGGCACAGGCCTTTCCATCCTGCAAGGTCTCTGTTAGGAAGCAAAGTCTGGTAAGAAGGAAGAAGTGAAAGTTTAAATGCAAATCAGCTAGTGAAAAAAAAAGAAGAGGTAGGAAAAGGTCCAAACTGGAAACCCAAATATTTCCTTAATTTCAAATTCCGCAGTATGTGGAATAACGTTACACAGTATTAGAGAACTCTACAATAAAGCTGGCATACAAACAGGATATTTGCATTTTTGGTATTTAAGAGGAAGATGTGGAGTGACAAAGGATTTATTGCATGCGACTTCTCCAGCCAAAGAGTTGATTTTAATGCATGCTATCCTTTCCTATGAATTGTTATAAATTAGACGATAAATAATTCAATATATATATGGAGATACTCATTCGTTTGCTCCTTTAACAAATATTTATTGTTTGCCTACCTTGCTTTTGGCACAGTGCCGAGTATTAGACATATAATGGGGAGCCAGTTCCAACAGGGTCCCTGTGCTCCCAGAGCAGCACGCCCCAGCTAGGGGACACAGACGTCAGGCAAACAATTATACTGATCATTGTCAAACTGAAACCATATTAAAGGATATTTTATAGTAGAGAGACTTGACTTAGAGCCATGAGAGAAGTCTTTGCTAAGAAATGGACCATTCCAAGTAGAACGAACAACACGAACAAAAGCCCTGTGGCACGAGGAAGCATGACCTAAAAGACCACCATGGGTGTCTGTCTGAAGAAGTAGCATCTTCCTCTCAGAGAAATGGAAGCTATGGAAGGGTTTTAGCAGAAGAGCTACATTCTCAGAATTATGTTCCCATAAAAGCACTCTGGCTTCTGAGTGGAGGAGAAAGGTCAAGTGTAGTTACAGGAAGATTAGTGTAGTGATCTAGACTGTTGGAAGCAGAGGCCACTGAAGTCACGGGGACAGGGAGTGATGGTCGCATGGGTTAGGGTGGAGATGCATTTGCGAGGTATTTAGGAGACAAAATCCACAAGACCAGGTGTATAATCAGTAAGTGGGCGAGAGAGAGAGAGAGGCCAAGAGTGAGTCCAGGATATCTGACTTACAGAGCAGGAAGCACGGTGGTGTCTTTTGCTGATATAAGAGAAAACAGAAGAGGAGCATGGGTTGGAGGATGGGAAGATACAGAATTTAGTTTTGACACTCTCGCTATGCCTTTGTGACATCTGCGTGGAGAAGACAAACTGGCAGATGGACAAACGGGTCAGAGGCCCCGATAGAACGTCTGGTCTACAGGTACGCACCTGTGAGTCCCCCGTGCAGGTTCATCGTTGCTAAGAATGGCCAGGAAGAGCACAGAATGAAAAAAAAGGGAGGGCCTGGCGCTGCGTGTTGGATATTTGACGGCCAGGTTTGCGCGAAGGAAAGGGAGTAGCCAGAGAGGCGAGGGTGAGACAGGGAGAGCCCTGCGCCACCAAAGCCCAGGAAGGAGCGTGTTCCAAGCAAGGAGGGTGTGATCGCCAGTGTCAGAGCAGTGCTGTTGAGCCAGAGGAGGACTGTGAAGGGCCCGTGGAATCTAAGCAAATGAAGGTCCTGGGAGCTTAGCAAGACGGGTTTCAGTGGGGGATTGAGTGACAGCACGAGGGCCGGGGAATACGTGGGGAATGGGGCTGGGGAAAGAGAGGAGGGACGATGAGTCTGGACAACTCTAGTGCTCTGACTGTGAGCTGGGGTGGCTGAATGGGCTCAGAGGCTCAGGATGTGGGGCCGTAGGTATGAACAGAAGGAGTTGCTGAGAGATTGTACCGGAAAGAGAAGAGTCACTGGCAAGGGCCAGGTTCCTGAGGAAAGGGGAGGGGAAGTGTCCGCAGCCCGAGTAAAGGGCTGGGGATGAATGTTTAGCCCCAGATGGTCAAAGAGCCCTCCACTGAAGTTCCAGCTTCAGTGTTCTTTGCGTTACAGCAGGCAAGGTTTCTGCAGAGATTGAGGAGGGAGGGGCAAGTGTGTGTGTGTGTGTGTGTGTAGCTGTCACCAAAGGAGAGGAGGAGCTCTGCAGTAGTTGTTGTGGAAAGAAGCAGAGTGAGTTCATCAAAAAGTATATTCAGAGGATCCACCTAAGATTGGTTTTTATGCATTTGCAATAAAACCAATGTGCTGCATCGCGTGCCTTTCCTCAGCTGCCGGGGGCTGGAATGTAAATATAATATTAATAGTTGGGTTCATCAAGGCTGAGATTTTGCCAGAAGAGGAAACAAAAAGAGGTCAAAGGACAAGGGAATAGAGAGTGCTGGCTGAGGGTTATGAAACTGCTGAACTCTGGGCTCTGTGAGATGAGGACAGACGAGAGGACAGGACAAGGTCAAGGCACTGGGAGGCTGAGGATGGAGCCCGATGTCCTAAGGCTCAGGAGGGGTCTCCTTGGGGACAGCTGAGCCAGCCAGGGCAAGGGAAAGAAGTGACCCTCAGAGAACATCTGCATCGGGATTCTGAGGGTGGGGCGCAGGGAGTGACGGCAAGACCCGGGGCACATGCCCTGGGCTAGATGACCAAGAACTGGAGGAATCAGAGGCCCTTCCATGCAGTGGATTGTCGTGTGTGCATTGACGTTACTGGGCACAAGGCCAGATGCTAAGACTTTGACAAACGACAGGGAAGGGAGTGACCAGGAATTGGCCGGAAGACCATGACATGAAGGGGTGGCAGAGCTGAAAATCATGAAGCTCAAAAAAGCGGGACTTTTTGCAGGAGGAAACACTAGCCGTGGGTGCAAGCAGAGACAGTGGCCAGGAGGCTGGCGGCCCCCTCCTGCATGGGAAGGGAGCTGGAGGGCGAGCGGAAGTGTCCTCTGGGAAGAGGCAGCTTTCAGCTGGGGCCAGATGAATGGAAGATGGAGGAGACGGGAAAGGTTCTCCAGTGTCAGAGGGGAAGGGACCGGGAGGCTGCTTGGGGCCCGGAAGTGTGGAGCATCATTGTTGCAAACACAGACAGGAGAGAGAACACAGTGGCTCCCCGTATTCATGGGGGATCTTCCAAGCCCCCAGTGGATGCCTGAAACTGTGGATAGTACCAGACCCTATAGGTATTTTCTCCTGTACATACTTAGCTGTGATGAAGTTTAATCTATAAATGAGGCACCGTAAGAGATGAACAACAATAACTAATAATAAAACAGAACAATTACAAAAACATACCGTAATAAAAGTTTTGTGCATGTGGTCTCTCAAAATACCTTATTGTACTGTTTTCACCCTTCTTGTGACTACGTAAGATGATACAACCCTACAAATGACATGCAATGAGGTGAATGACGTAGGCATCGCGATGTGCCTACATTCGCTACTCTTGACCTTCTGATGATCGGAAGCAGGTGATCCTGGATCTTGGAGCCATGACGACATTGACAGCTGATGTCAGGAGCAGATCATGACGATGACTGGCGGGTGGGCGGTGTCCACAGCGCGGAGATGCTGGACAAAGGGAAGGTTCACGTTCCGGGTGGGACAGAAGGACACGGTGTGAGATTTCATCATGCCACTTAGAATGGTGGGCAGTTTAAAACTTATCCATTGTTTATTTCTGGAACTTTCCATTTAGTATTATTGGGCCGTGGCTGACCATGGATAACTGACACCACAGAAAGTAAAACCGAGTATAGGGAGGACTACTACACTATACAGTACAGACCAAGAAGAGGGGAAATGGCTATTTTAATCAAAATAAAATAAAGAAAAAGAAACGAATAGTCACTAATCTCTACCCATATTCAGCCAAATTAAACCAAGAAGATCAGGACCCCCAAGTGGTTCTCTGACTTTTAAGCAAAAGAGACTCAGAATTTAAAGAATTTGCTAACTAGGGTTTGAACTCCATTTTAAACAATTCCCTTAACATTTAACTTCAAATATTTATTTCACAACTAAAAAAGCTTGTTTGTACCCTAGTGAAAAAAGAGAACAAAAATATATATACAAGCTTGCCAATTAAAGATACCAATTTAATCACCAGTTGGCTTTCTCCTCTTCAAACTGAACAATCTTAATCCCTTTCTCTTTTGCAGAGGTCTTATTTGCTAATCCTGGTCAACTTTAGGGATATGATGCTCTCCAAGTTCTCCATGTCCCTTAACTCTGGAACTCAGGAATGGACACGTGCTCCTGGAAAAGTCTGACTAATACCGAGTATAAAGGGAGGGTGATCTCACTGTTCCTCTGGGCACTTGTTTTTGCTTCACAATACTGTGCAACTTTTTAAAAGCCGATGTTACGATCGACTCTGGCTTATCTATTTTCATTGCTGGCTCTTTTTAGACATACTTACCTGCAGCCAGTCCCATCTCATCTTCTATTTGTACCCTTTCCTCTCCTGAAGGTACTACGACCCTGCATTTATCTTCAGGGAACTTTAAAAAATCAAATAACCCCATCAACAAATGGGCAAAGGAAATATTTCATATAATTTTTGATGAGAAAGTACTTACTACTGATATTTTTTTGTTAATTGTTTTCCTCTTGTTTTGCAGATCATTTGGTCCTTTCTTCCTCTCTTGACATCCTGTATTGTGATTATGTGGTTTTCTGTAGTGATAGGCTTCAATTCCTTACTTTTTATTTTTTGTATATCTACTATAGGTTTTTCATTTGTGGCCACTGTGAGGCTTACATAAAAAATCTTATAGTTTTAACAGGATGTTATAATTTTATATCGGCTTTGACACATAAAAATCTCTACCCTTTTACTTCAACTATGCCCTGAATTTTAAATTTTTGATGTCACAATTTACACCTTTTAATATTGAGTCCTTTACAAATTATTGTAGCTATTATTATTTTTAATAGTTTTGTCATTTAACCTGCATATTGAAGATATAAATCATTTAAACACTGGTATCACAATATTAGAGTACTCTGAATTTGACTGTGTACTTTAACCAGTGAGTTTTATACTTTCATATGTTTTCATATTACCTATCAGTATCCTTTCTTTCAGCATGAAAGACACTGGATTCTACTAGGGTGGGCCTAGGCCCTGGGCCTTCTGAAGCATGTTTGGATCCTGTGTTCTCTGGAGCCTTGGCCAAGAGGATGAAACTGGAGCCTGGGGATGATGGCCTAGTACTTGGGATGATTTGAGTGTGAGTCCTCAGGGGCCAGTCTGGATCCTGAGATCATAGGTATTGGCCTGGTGCTTGGAGCCACAGTAGCTAGCCTGGATCCTATGGCCATGGGGATCAAACCAGAGTCTGGGTCGTGGGGGTTGGTCTGGAGGCTATGCATGGGTGTCCTGGCTTGGAGGCTAGGTCCACATGGGCTAGCTTGGGTCCTATGGCCAGTTTGGAACCTAGGTCCAAAGGGGCAGTCTTAGAGGATGGGTCTGTGGGTTATGGTACAGTGATTGGGGTCTATTGGAATGAGCATGGACCTTGGGTCTTCTGTTGTATGGGGCCATAGGGGCTTTCCTGGAGCATGGAGCAACAGGAACTGGCCTGACACTGGCCAGGCCTGGAGCCTGTGTGAAGTCTGTGTGTTCTTTCCTAGTGCTACAGTGGGCCTGAATCTTGGGGCCATAGGGGCCAGTCCACTGCTGGAGGCCATCTTGAGCCCAAGGCCAGTACAGCTGGCCAGGCCTTGGGATATACCTGGATCCTGAGTCTGTGGAGACTGGTGTGGCACTGGGATGAGCTAAAACCTGGGGCCAGTGGGGCCACCTGCTGCTAGAGTGGATCCATAGACCAAGTAAGCCAGGCAGCCCTGGCACTGGGGCAAGCCTGAAGCCCATGGCCACTGGGACCAGCCAGCACTGGGCTGGGTTAGAGCCTGGAGCTGTTGTGGCCAGCCTGGCATTGGAGCGAGCCTGGAGATAGAATCTGCCAGGAAGGCCTAGGAGCCTGAGTCCATGGGATTCCACCTGGCACCAGAACAGACTTGGAGGCTCAGTCTGCCAGTACCAGTCTGGAGCTTGAGACCACAGGGGACAGCCTGGTTTTAGAAAGGCCTGAAGCCCCAGACTGCTAAAGTCATCTGGCACTGGGGCAAATCTGGAGATCGGGGCCATTCAGTTAGGCCTGATTGTAGAGCAGGCCCTAAGACCAAGTCCATAGTGCAGGCCTAGAGTCTCAGGCTGTGGGATTCAGCTTGGCACCATAGGAGGACTGAAGGATGAATCCACAGGTACTAGTCAGGAGTATGAGGCTGTGGGGGCCTATCTGACCCTGGGTTTTTACTGAGAAAGGTCTGGTTTGGGGGTCTGAGTCAAAGTTCATTGTTTACTCTCCCTAAGTGGAGTATATCTCTCTCCACACTGTGCTATCTGGGATTGGGGGAGGAGTAACACATATAATGTAAAACATCCTACCCTCTTCAACGCATCTTTTCTTATTTCTGTGCTATACCCAAGTGTTGTAATCTCTTACCTAGTTTCATTGGCTCTTGTTAAGGCTTTTTTTTTTGCATATGCACAGCTGTTCAAATTGATGTTTATTTCAGAAGATAAGCAATAGAAACTCCTATTCCACCGTCTTGCTGATGTCCACCCTGAAAGTTTTGTTTAATTGTGAAATATATAAATTGTGAAATATATATATGAAGAAGTGTATATAAAATATATGTAGTTTGCAGAGTAATTATAAAATTTTGTACATCTGGGTTATACCAGTTATATAGATGCCTCCTTCAGAGGCAGACCAAACTTTGGTTATTAAAAAAAAAAAAATGCTTGCCTCTGTGTATTTAGTTCAGCAAGCGAAAGAGTTACATGGAGAGAAATGGAGCAAGTTAATTCAATTGAAATAAAAATGAAGACTCTTCTACTTAAAGAGATTTATGAGTCAAAAAGAGAAAATGGTCCTGAGAAGTACTTTACTATAATTTAGATATTTTAATTTAGGTTAATGCAAACTTATGCTTTAAGTATATAAAATATATCCTTGTTTTACACATTATAACAAACTCCTTCATATTGACTACTGATTTACTCATTCTCCAATTTTTTTTTGTTTTTAATTATTATGGGTACATAATAGCTGTATATCTTTATAGGGCACATGTGATGTTTTGATCCAGGTATACAATGTGTATTAATCAAATCAGGATAACTGGGTTTTCCATCACATCAAGCATTTGTCATTTCTTTGTGTAAGGAAGATGCCAATTCCACTCTTTTAGTTATGTTAAAGTGTACCCTAACTTATTGATTCTAATCACGTTGTTGTGCTATCAAATATTGTTCGTTATATCTAACAACCTAACTATATTATTGTACCCATTAACCATTCCCACATTACGCCACACAAACATTCATTACCTTTCCTAGCCCCTGGTAACCATGATTCTGCTCTCTTTCTCCAAGAGAACAATTGTGTTAAAATTTAGCTCCTGCATATGACTGGTATCATGCGAGACATATCATTCTGTGCTTTACTTATTTCACTTAACATAATGTTCTCCAGTTCCATCCATGTTGTTGCAAATGGCAGGATTAAATTCTTTCTTCTGGCTATATGCTACAGCATGGCATATATGTACCACAATTTCTTTATATAGTCATTCATTCATGGACACTTAGGTTCATTCTAGATCTTGGCTATTGTGAATAGTGCTGCAATAAACATGCTAGTGAAGACATATTTTTTTAAAAAATTAATGTATTGTTTTTTTAAATTTAAGAATACTATAGGGGTAAAAATAATTTGGTTAGATATATTGCCTTTGCACTGTTAAAGTCAGAGCTACAAGGGTGCTCATCCCTCAGACAGCACGCACCACACCTGTTAGGTGTGAGATTACCCATCCATTCCTCTCCCCTCCCATCTGCCTGATAATTGATGAAAGTTACTTTCATATATGCACATAAGTGTTGCTCAATTAGTGCCAATTTAATGGTGAATACATGTGGTGCTTATTTTTTCATTCTTGTGATATTTCACTTTGAAGAATAGGCTCCAGCTCCATCCAGGATAATACAAGAGATATTAGTTCACCAGGGTCTTTTATGGCTGACCAGTTCTCCATGGTATACATACACCACATTTTATTAATTTTCTCATGTATCGATGGACACTTGGGTTGTTTCCACATCTCTGCAATTGTGAACTGTGCTGCTATAAACATTGGAGTGCAGATGTCTTTTTTATAGAATGTCTTTTTTCCTTGGGGTAAATACTCAGTAGTGGGATTGCTGGATCAAATAGTATTTCCACTATTAATTCTTCTAAGTATCTCCATTTTACTTTCCATAGAGGTTGTAATAATTTGCAGTCCCACCAACAGAGTAACACTTTTGGAGTTAAGTGATATCTCATTGTGGTTTTGATTTGCATTTCCTTGATTATTACAGATGTTGAGCAATTTTTCATGTTTTTTGGCCATTAGCCTATCTTCTTTTGAAAAGTTACTGATCAAGTCCTTTGCCCACTTTTCAATAGGATTGTTTGATTTTTTTTCTTATTAATTTTCCTGAGTTCTATACAGATTTTAGTTATCAGTCCTTTAATGACGAGTAGAATGCAAATATATTCTCCCATTTTGTAGGTTGTCTGTTAGCTCTGGTGATAGTTTCTTTGGCTGTGCAGAAGGTTTTTTAATTTGATCACATCCCATTTATTTGTTTCTGTTGTTGCTGTGATTGTTTTTGGGATCTTTTTCATAAATTCTTTGTCTAGGCCAATGTCTATAGGAGATTTTCCAACATTTTCTTCTAAAATTCACATGGTTTCATGCCTTAGGTTTAAGTCTATTGTCCATCATGAGTTGATTTTTGTGAGAAGTGAAGGGTGTGGATCCTCTTTCCGTCTTTTACATGTGGCAATACAATTTCCAAGTACCATTTACTGAATAGGGATTCTTTTCCCCAGTGCATGTTTTTCTGTGCTTTCTCAAAGATCAGATGACAATATGAGGATGTTGCTATATCTGGAATCTCAGTCTTGTTCCATTGGTCAATATCTCTGTACTTATGCAAGTACCATGCTGTTTTTATTACTATAACCTTGTAGTATAGCTTGAAGACTGATAGATTGATGTCTCCCAATTTGCTCCTTTTGCTTAAGGCAGCCTTGGCTATACGAGATCTTCTGTGGTTCCATACGAAGCATAGAATTAATTTTTCCAGATTTGCAAAAAATTATGTTGGTATATTAATACAGATTGCACTGAATTTGTATATCGCTTTGCATCATGTAGACATTTTGAAAAATATTATTCTACCAATCTGTGAGCATGGTATAGATTTCCATCTGTTTACATCCTCTGCAATTTCTTTACTCAGTGTTTTGTAGTTCTCACTATATAGGTCTCTCAGCTGCTTAGTTAAATATATTCCTAAATATTTTATTTTCTTTAACACTATTGTGAAAGGTATTGTGTCTTTGATTTGATTTTCGGCTTGACTTTTATTGGCATATATGAAAGCTAATGATTTGTGTGCATTGATTTTGTATGCTGAAACTTTGCTGGATTCATTTATCAATTCCGGGAGTATTTTGGTTGAATCTTTGTGGTTTTCTGGATATAATATCACTGGTAAAAAGCAATAGTTTGACTTCTTCTGCCCCCATTTGAATACCCTTTATCCTTCTCTTTTCTGATTGCTCTGGCAAGGATTTCTAGCACTACGTGGCACATTATGTTTAATAGACATGGATGTAGTGGGAAACCTTGTCTGCTTCCAGTTCTTAGTGGAAATGCTTTAATTTTTTTCTAGTTTAGTTTGATGCTGGCTGTGAGTTTTTTGTATATGGCTTTGATAATTTTGAGGTATGTCCCATCTATGTGTATTTTGTTAATAGTTCTTATCATAAAAGGGTGCTGAATTTGTCAAATGCCTTTTCAGCATCTTTTGAGAGGGTATATGGTCTTTGTTTTTGCTTATATTTATATGGTGAATTACATTTATAAATTTTCATATGTTGAGCCATCCTTGCATCTCTGGGATGAAGCCCACCGGTCATGATTAATTATGGTTTTGATGTTCACTTGAATTTGGTTTGCTAAGATTTTATTGAGTATTTTTGCATTTATATTTTTTAATGGATAGCGGTCTGTAATTTTCTTTTTTGTTGTGTCCTTTCCTGGTTTGGGTATCAAGGTGATATTGGCTTTGTAGAATTAATTGGGGATGATTCCATCCTTCTCGATTTTGGGAAATAATTTCTGCAGTATAGATACCAGTTCTTCTTTGTACTTTTGGTAAAATTCAGGTATGAACCTATCTGGTGTGGGACTTTTCTTTATTTGAAGATTTTTTTATTGCTTCTTTAATCTCAGTGCTTGTTATTTGTCTGTTCAGAATTCTATTTCTTCCTATTTGAGAGAAGGGAGGTTGTGTGTTTCTAATAATTTTCCATTTCATCCAAGTTTTCAAATTTTTAGGCATAGATATTTTTATAGTGTTCAAAGATGATGTTTGTATTTCTGTGATATTAGTTGTGACTTCTCATCTTTAATTGAGATCATTAAGTCCTTTCCTTTCTGCTTCTGGTCAATCTAGCAAGAGGCCTGTGAATTTTGTTTATCTTTTCAAAGAACTAACTTTTTATTTCATTATTCTTCTGTATATTTCTTTTGTTCTTGATTTTATTTAGTTTTTCTCAGATCTTGGTAAATTTTTTTTCTTCTACTGGGATTATAATTGGTTTGCTCTTCGTTTTCCAGTTACTTGAGATGATTAATTAGGTTGTTGATTTGTAATCTTTTGGATTTGGGCATTTAAGACTGTGAGTTTTCCTCTGAAGACTGCTTTTGCTGTATCCCACAGATTTTGATAACTGGTGTCCCCATTATCATTTAGTTCAAAGAATCTTATGATTTTCATCTGAATCTCCTCCTAGACCCAACCATCATTCAGCAATAGATTGTTTAATTTCAATGACTTTCTGTAAAGGTGAGTGTTTCTGTTACAATTGATTTCTAATTTTATTCCACTGTTGTCTGAGAGGACAAATGGTATAATTTCTATTTTTTTTTAATTTCTTGAGATCTATTTTGTGACCAGGATGTGATCAATTTTAGACAATGTTCCATGAGCTCATGAGAAGAACATATATTCAGTGTTATTTGGGTGGAATGTTCTGTAGGTTTCTATTAGGTCCATTGGTTCTAGAGTTCTGTTTAAGTCCATTGTTTCTATACATATTTCTGTATGAAGGATCTGTCCAGTTCTGTCAGTGAGGTGTAGAAGTCCCTGGCTATCATGGTGTTGCTGTTTATCATTTTGCTTAGGTCAAGCAGGATTTGCTTTATATATCTGGGTGCTTCTGTGTTGAGTGCATAAATATTTAGGATTATTAAGTCTACTGGTTGAATTTTCCCCTCCACCACTATATAGTGACCATATTTGTCTTTCTTTTCATTTGTTGCTTTAAAGTTTATGTTATCTAAAGATAGCTATACCAGCTTTATTTTGGTTTCCATTTGCATGGAATATGGTTTTTCATTCCTTCACCCTGAGTCTGAATGACTCCTTGTGGATTAGATGCATTTCCTGGAGACAGGAGATACTTGGCTTGTATTTTTTTATCCATTCAGCCAGCCTATGGCTCTTCAATGGGCAATTCAAGCCATTCACATTTATTGAGATAACCATATTTAGAGCAGATTTCTGTTCATCCTATTCGGTAGACTCTTCTTATTTTTTTATACCTCTTGAGCCATTGTGGAATCTGGGTTCTGGACTTTAGCTTCAGGGTGATTTTACACCAGTGTGTATCTATTGTGCTGGTCAGTGTATGATACAGGTCTGAGTACTTACCTCAGGGCAGGTCTGGTCTTCACAAATTCCATCAGTGAATGCTTGTCTGGGAAAGTCTTTAATTCTCCCTAATATAAAAAACTTAGTTTTGTAGGGTACAAAATTCTAGGCTGCCATTATTCTGTGTTAGAAGAGTGAGGATGGGTCCCCAGTCTCTTCTGGCTCATAAGGTTTTGGTTGAGAAGGCTGCAGTTAGTCTGATAGATTTTCCTTTGTAGGTTACCTGCTGTTTTTGCCTTACTATTCATAAGAGTGCCTCTTTATGTTTACTTTGGCCAGGCTAATAACTATGTGATGTGGCGATTTTCTTTTCACATTGAACGTCCCCTGATTCTTGTGTGTTTCTTCTCCTGGATATTTAGATTCTAGCTAGGCCAGGGAAATGTTCTTCAATGATTCCCATAGGTAAGTTAACTAACCCTGTGTGTTATCTTCTTTGCCTTCAGGGATGCCTATGATTCTTATGTTTGACCTCTTTATACAATCCTACATTTTTGGTATGCTTTGTTCATGTCTCTTGCTTCTGTGTTCTTCCTCTTCAACTGATTTGCTCAGCTCATAGGTGTTATCTTCAAGCTCTGAGATTCTTTTTTTTGTGTGATCCATCTATTCTTAAGAGTTTCCACTGTGTTTTGTAATTCTTTCAGTGAATTTTTCATTTCCAGAATTTCTGTTTGGTTTTTCCTTAATACTTCAATTTCTTTAGAGAATTTTTCATTCATTTCCTATGTTGTTTTTGTGGCATGTTTGTGTTAGATTTCTATTTTCTTTTGTATTTCCTTGAGCTTTCTTGCAATCCATATTTGAAATTCTTCATCTGTCATTTTAACTATTTCATTTAGGTAGGTATACATCAGTGTATAGTTGTTGATTTTTTTAGGAGGTGTCTTTTTGCACTGATTTTTCATGCTTCTGGAGTTCTTTTGCTGTTTCCCTCTCACCTGGCCTCTTTGTCAAGAGCTGGGCATGCTAGGGCTGGTTCATGGCCCTGTCTCTAAGTCCCCAAGGATCATTCCCTGACCATGCTGGGGAGAGGAACGCTGGTCTTGGATTGCTGTGGGGGTGTTTTAGGTGGTTTGATAAACCTCTTGGGTTATGTCTTACCTGTCGTCTTCACCTCTTCCCAATGGAGTGTAGTGAGTTTGGTCCCCCAGCTTAATCTCTGAGCTGGTGGATTGTACTTGTGGGTATGAATCCACTGTCCCTAATAGCTTGAGATGGAAGTCACTATCTTTAGCTGTGGGGTTATTCCCACTGTCATTGATTGTAGTTTTCATGGAGCATCCAGTTACTGAGATAATCTACTGTTCCTGTGGCAGTCTCTAGTCCTCCAGGTTGGGCATATGAGTGCCCCAAGCTTTGGGAGGAGACTTGTAGATGCCATGGGTTTTTTAGACCCTGATCCTCCCTATGGTGGGCGTAGGAGCAAGAAAGATTGTAGGTGGAATGTAAGAGCCCACGTGTGTGAGCCTCTGTGTTGCTCAGAGGTTGCTTATTCAGCCGCTAGGGCGAGTTGCTAATATGGAGTTCAGGGCTATCTCTCCAAGCTTGGAGGTCTTCTCCTGATGGGAAGGTCCTACTATTGTGATTGCTGAGATGGCTAACAAGGCTTTTTCTGTCCCTGTCCACAAACCAGGGCACTTTCTCCTCTGATCAGTACATTTGTATTTCCTCTCCTCCCAAGATGGGCTCTCGAGTTTCCCCACAATTCTTATATCTGGCCCACTGGTGTGCCTCTCTGTGTGACACTGGCAGATAGATGGATCTGCAGTCGTGCACCCCTTTTCTGCCACTAGACCCCAAGGTGAGGTACGTGGGCTTATCTGTCCCCAGACAACTCTTCCAGGGGGTTGCTTCCACCAGGGCAATAGTGGCAGCTCAAGGAACTCTTGGATCAAGCTGAACTCTCTATAAAGTGAGTGGTCATGGAGGCAGCTGCTCTGATTCAGCATGTGCACCCTAGGTTTTTGGTTTCCATGGGAACCTTACTTATGCCAATAGTCTTGGTGGTTCAGTAAACTTCAATATGGCGGTTCTTAGTGGGAGGGGAAATGAGGCACAGTTATAGACTCCTGCTCTCCTGTGCTCCTTGACCCCCTCCCCATTGGCTTGAGTTCTAAATCACCACCCAACCCTGAAGCCAGGACCTATACCCCACGCCTCCCCACCCTACCACCTGCACCATCAGAAGGTGGATGCCCCAAATGCCTGTGGGCAGGAAGATCAAAAACTGAAGCAACCCTGTCAACTCAAGGTGGAAACATGCCCCCAGTGCTGAAAGAGGACACTCAATACAGAGAACTCTAGCAGCTGCTATGTTGATGGGGAAAAGGGCAGAGTCTTCCTGTACTGCTCTCGAGCTGGGGGTTGCACTGGTCCATACTCCTCCTCTTTGAGCCCTGGCTGAGACAGTGTGTGTGCTCTCCTCTCCAAGCCACAGTGGTGGCTACACCGTGCAATGAAGGGATGGCTAGGAGTGTGCTGCCCATTACCAAAGGCAGGCTCAGTCACTCAATGCAAGGTGCTTTGGCAGTTGCTATGGGGTGGTTGTGGCCACACAGCTATGCATGGCTTGAGTCCAAATTAATTCCTGGGATGCCAGGAGTGGAGGAGGTGCAGAGGAGGGGTTGTCCAGATGCAGGGATGCCAACTCTCTGGTCTCTCGTGGCATTCCCCTGCTGGATGAGAGCCCTATGTCCCATTGCAGGCCTAAAGTGCCCTGGTGGGGGAGGGAGAAATAACCTCTTACCCTTTCCCTGGGCTCTGGATCTTCCTTGATTTGTTTCATCCTTATTTCTTCCTTCTATCCTCTCTTTCATCTGCTCAATTCCTGCTGGTGTGTCCTAGACTCCACTGGTGTCAGTCCCTGTGGTCCACTCTCCTCAGTCCAACCCTCAACTCCTCTGCCAGGAAGGTCCGACAAACCTTCACTCTAGTCAGCCATCCTGAAGTCTCCTACCAAGATATCTTTCAAAGATACTGATTTTCTTTCTTTTGGATGTATACTTAGCAGTGAGATTGCTGGGCCATTTGGTAGTTTCATGTTTAGTTTTTGAGGAACATCCTTACTGTTCTCCATGTGGATGCATTATTGTACATTCTCAAGAAGAGTGTAGAAGGGTCCCTCATTCTCAACATTCTCTCCAGAATTCATTAATTTCTGACTTTTTGATAAAAGCCACTTTAACTGGGTTGAGATGATATCTGATTATAGTTTTGAATTGCATTTCTCTGATAACTAAAGATGTTGAGCATTTTTTCATATACCTCTTGGTCATGTGTATGTCTTCTCTTGAAAGCTGTCTATTCAGATCTTTTGCCAATTTTTAAATTCGATTATTTTGATTTTTTCCTATTGAGTTGTTGAAGCTCCTTATATATTATAGCTATTAAACTCTTGTCAAATGGGTAGATTGCAAATACTTTCTCCCATTCCGTGGGTTGCATATTCAATATATTGATTGTTTCCACTGTTGTGCAAAAGGCTTTTAGCTGATGTGATCCCATTTGTTCAATTTTGCTTTGCTTTCCCGTGTCTTGTGGGGGTATTACATGAGAACACCTTGTTCAGGAGAATGTACTAAAGTGATTCCCCAATGTTTTCTTTCAGTAATTTCATAGTTTCAAGTCTTATATTTAAGTCTTGAATCAACTTTGATTTGATTTTTCTACATGGTGAGAGATAAGGGTCTAGTTTCTTTCTTTTGCCCAGGGGTGTCCAGTTTTCCCAGCACCACTTATTGAAGAAATTGTCCTTTCCCTAGTGTAAGTTCTTTGCAACTTTGTCAAAGATAGGTTCGATATAGATGTCTACATTTATTTCTGGGTTATCTGTTCTGTTACTTTTGTTGAAGTGTCTCTTTTTATGCTAGTACCATGCTGTTTTGTTTACTACAGACCTGCAGTATAATTTGAAGTCAGGTAAAGTGATTCCTCCAGTTGTGTTCTTTTTGCTCAGGATGGCTTTGGCTGTTCTGGGTCTTTTTTGCTTCCATATAAATTTTAGGATTATATTTTCCTAATTCCGTGAGAAATATCATTGGCATTCTGATGGGGACAGTCTTGAATCTATAGATTTCTTTAGATAGTACAGAACAGGGGTGGCGAACCTGCGACCTTAAGGCCACTTGTGGCCATCTAGACTCTTAAGGGTGGCCTCTTAACTGAATCCAAATTTTACAGAACAAATCCTTTTATTTTTATTAATGATTTTTATTTCTCTTTTGTATTTTTATTTTATTTTTAAAATGAATATATTTAAAATACCAAAGAATAAAATGTCTCAACAAAACAATCCTCCCAGATTAACAAGCACAATTATAACATTAGTAAGCCATAAGGGCTAAATTGATGGCTGCTATGCTCATGATTTAGTTCTAACTTCCCTCAGCTGACTGATGCTACTACCACACAAGGCTCATTGGTGAGAGTTTATGGGGGTCGAGTATGCCAGTCTGTTATCAGCTTTTGACAACACTGCACTGTGTTTCTGTTCAAAGTGGAATTTTTGAATAGTTGTACAGCTCAACAATATTTTTTTAATTCTGTCTGCTTAACAGCCCATGATACCAAAGAAGACCAAGAGAATGCTGAAAGAAGAAAACATGTTTTTTAATGAGGATTGGGAATTGAAATATTATCTTATTTCTACTAAAGATAAGATTTTGCTTTACTAAAGATAAGATTTGCTTACTTTGTGATACTGCAATATCAGTATTTAAGAAATTATATGCTCATCAGCATTATAATACTCATAAGGACCAAAAATATTTTAAATTAGAGGGAGAGGCATGAAAGTTTTTATTGCAGAAATTAAAAGATGAAAAACAAAAGCACAGATAATTCCTTGAAAAAGCAATAAGACCTGGAAATATTGCCACTGAAGCAACTTATAAAGTAACTTATATACTCAGGAAAAAAAAAAGAAGCCATCTAGTGAAGTAGAAATTGTGAAAGAATGCATTGTTGACTTTCTGGAATGCTTAGCCTTGATAGTGTTTCAAAGTACAAACAACTGCCTCTTTTGGGAAGAACCATAACTGATCAGCAACATGAATTAGCCTTCAACTTAACAGAACAACTTCATGCAATACTTCAAAAGTAAAAAAATATATATTATTCAGTCACTTTGGATGAATCAACTGATATTACTGACTTGGTGAAGGTTTTGTACTTCATTCAGGTTATAACAGATTTTCTTTGCTATGAAGAGTTACTCACTTTGGGCAGTTTTTCAAACAGAACACAGGGAATAGATATCTTCTACAACTTTCAAGATAAATGTTGTGAAGTTGGACTGAATTTGGTAAATTTCATGAGCATAGGTACAAATGGTGCACGTTCTATGATAGAAAACATGAAGAGTTTATTGCACAGAAAAAAAAGTATTAACAGATACAGATGTTCTCATCTCTCTTTATTGTATCTTGCATCAGAAAAATCTATGCGCTAAAGCTACTACTTTAAGTGATTTTTGCCATACTGAGCAAAAAAACAATGAAACTGGAGAAATCACTTTATCTGACTTCAAATTATACATCTGATCTGTACCATCCAAAACAGCATGGTACTGGCATAAAAAGAGACACGTAGACTAAAGTAACAAACAGATAACCCAGAAATAAATGCAGACATCCATGTTAAACTTATCTTTGACAAAGTTGCAAAGAACATACAGCAGGGAAACGACAATCTCTTCAGTAAGTAGTGCTGGGAAATTTGAACACTTTTCAACAAGTTATAAATGTTAGCTATTCACCCAAATGCAGCATGAGACTATCAGTTTCATAACATGCTGAATTTGGAACAATGAGGTATTCAGTGTGGATTTTCCATATCATTCTAAAGTGTGTTGGCTATCACAGTGACAGATATTAGCCAAAATTTTATTTCTGTGAGAACGGATAGTTAAATTTTATGAAGAACAGAGTCAGCCATGTGAATTATTGAAGGAAGATTTGTATAGGAATAAAGTATTTCTGTGTTATAACTTGTCAAATAAAAATAATTTTAATATTTCTTTGCAAGGTAAAACTAAGTCTATGTATAATATGTGGCAAAAAATGTCACGGCCCAGATTGCAGAACGGGAGATGGACACAGAAAGAAACACACACACACACACACACATACACACACACACACAAGACGTACAAGACTGAAGTAGTGAATTCTACCAGTCGTCTTATTATATACTTTTTCTATGTCCAGCAGTTACTTCCTGGTACGTGACTACCTTGGGAGCCTTGAGGAAAACACGTTTATTCCTTTCAGATGATTGCTCAAGGGAAACAGACATTTGCATCTCAACTTCTTTATCTCCTTCTTTATCTCATTACCGTATGCAGGACAATGAGACGTCTTGGCTTGTTTGCAAGACCCCAGGTGCTTGGTTATCTGTCATAAAGCTATCTGTCATGAGGAATAGTTCTGTTTGTTCAACAGGCCATGTCCGGACCTATTGTCCTCTGGCCCCAAGGAGAGCACACCCAGTTTCGCTGACTCTGGGCTTAAGCCAATTTTTGCCCAGGGATGGTCCCTACAAAAAATATCTAAGCATTTGAAGGAAAAAATCTATCTTTTTTCAAAACACTTCTTCAGAAGGAAATTTTGATTGAACGTTTTCTCCAGTTAGCAAAGGTCATTGATGAACAGGATGATATATGAGAATCATTTGAAGAATACACAGCTGTTATAGACTTAGTAATTGGAGAATACAATGAGAGATTCACTGATTTTGAGAATCATGGCATCACATGCAGATTAGCATTTCAGCCTCACTTAGTTGATATCACCAAGGCACCTAAAGAAGTAGAGATGGAATTGATTGAGCTCTCAGTAAACGACATTTTAAAGCCATTGTTTAAAGCTAAGATCCAGTTGAGATATGAAAAAATGCAATAGAATACCCACACCTTCAGCAAAATGCCTGAAAAATTATTTCTTGCTTTTCAACCACTTAATGCTGGGAATGTACATTTTTCTACTTAACACAAATTAAGATACCCTTAAGATCACAAATGACTGATACCCATCTAGATGATCAAGTGAAACTGTGGACCGCATGCTGCAATCAAATATAAAAATGCCTTCCAATAAAAAGCAGACACAATGAAGTCATTATAAGATTAGTTAACCTTAAAATTAGCAAATGTTTTCATTTTTTCAAAATAAGTACATAGTAGTTAGATTTTTTACGAAAAAATGTACATTTTTAAGTATATCTACTTGAAGTTTCTTGAATATGGCCTTATTTGATTACAGATGCATTAATGCAACCTTCCAACATGAAAATGTTCCCCATCCCTGGTATGGACATTTTAACAATATTGATCCTTCCAATCCAGGAGCATGGAGTATCTTTCCATTTTTTTTTTGCATCCTCTTCAGTTTCTTTTATTATTATTATTATTTAAGCATATTATGGGGGTACAGATGTTTAGGTTATGTATGTTGCCCTTGCCCCCCCGGACTCAGAGCTTCAAGTGTGTCCATCCCCCAGATGGTGTGCCTCGCACTCACTATGTATGTATATACCCATCCCTTCCTCCCCCTCCCACCTACCTGACACCCAATAAATGTTATTCTTATATGTGCACTTATGTGTTGATCAGTTAATACCAGTTTGATGGTGAGTACATGTGGTGTTTGTTTTTCCATTCTTGGGATACTTCACTTAGTAGAATGTGTTCTAGCTCAATCCAGGAGAATATAAGAGGTGCTATATCACCACTGTTTCTTAAAGCTGAATAGTACTCCATGGTATGCAAGCAATATGGAGATACCTTAAAGAGATACAAGTAGAACTATCATTTGATCCAGCAATCCCATTACTGGGCATCTACCCAAAAGAACAGAAGACATTCTATAAAAAAGACACCTGCACTGAAATGTTTATGGCAACACAATTCACAGTTGTAAAGATGTGGAAACAACCCAAGTCTCCAATTTCTTTCATGAAGATTTTATTGTTTTCATTATAGACATCTTTCACTTCTTTGGTTAAGTTTATTCATAGGTAATTTATTTTATTATTAGCTATTGCAAATGGGATTGCTTTCTTCATTTCTCTTTCAGATTGTTTATTACTGGCATGTAGAAATGGTACTGATTTTTGTATGTTGACTTTTTATCCTGCAACTCTACTAAATCTTTTATCATTTCAAATAGTATTTTTTTTGTGAGGACTCTTTGGGTTTCTATAGATACAAAATTAGGTCATCTGTCAGCAAGTAAAATTTGAGTTCTTGCTTTACAATTTGAATGCCTTTTTAATATTTTTTTATTTCAACATATTAAGGAGGAACAAATATTTTTGTTACCTGGAATGAGTCTGGGCTATAAATGTGTCCATTACCTGAATGGTGTTCATTGTAAGTGTTAGCTGGGTTTTTGCCCCTCCTCTCCTCCCCTTTCAGCACTGCTTGGTTTCCAAGGACTTTTACATCCCTCTGCTCACTTGGGTGTTTATTGGATAGTTCTAATCTATTTTTTAGGAGTTTAATTTTTTTGATAATATTTTTCTGATATTTACTTGAATATTTCTAAATGAGATTGATTTTTAGTTTCCTTTTTGGTTATTTCAGCATAATATGGGGGTACAGATGTTTAGGTTATGTATGTTGCCCCTGCCTCTCCTCCCACCCAGGTCACAGCTTCAAGTGTATCCATGCCTCAGAGGGTGCGGATCGCACTCTTTGTGTATGTATATACAAATCCCCTTCTCCCCCCTCACCCCCATACCAGACATCGAATAGATGTTATTCTTATATGTGCACTTATGTGTTAATCAGTTAATATCAGTTTGATGGTGAGTACATGTGGTGCTTGTCTTTCCATTCTTGGGATAACTCACTTAGGAGAATGCGTTCCAGCTCTATCCAGGAGTATACAAGAGATGCTGGATCATCATTCTTTCTTAAAGCTGAAAAGTGCTCCATGGTATACCTATACCACATTTTATTAATCCACTCATGTATTGATAGACACTTGGGTTGTTTCCACATCTTTGCAATTGTGAATTGTGCTCAATCAGCATATTTTTTAAGGGTATTGAAGTTTATGATTCCAAGTTACTGCTTTCTTTGTATTTTGAGATCAGATATGTTTTTACTGTTAATAAGAAAAAAATAAAAGTCTTCCATGTAAGTAGTATTAGATCTCAGCAACACATTTATTCAAGTAGATAATGTCTAAGAAAGATTGGAAAAGTTTTTAGATAGATGGCTTTAGTACGTTTTTCTTTTTGATTGAATTCTAGTCTGCTATGAGAGCAATTTCCTTCTTTAGAATCGACTCTTAAAGAAAGGGATGGTGCTGATTTCTTCTGTCTTTATTTTAAAGATATCTGGAGAAAAGGATCTGAATCCCCCTTTTTTTTGTTCTTTTGTTTTTGTTTTATTGTTATTATTTATGTTTTTAAATTTTATTTTATGAATCCACTTCTGATAACCTACATTGTTCCTGGAGTCATTTTACAGATTCTGAAATCTGGAGTTTCCTCCAGGCTACTCATTGCTCATGTGTTTTCTATTTTTGTTGAAAAGATGTTTAGAAAAGAGGCTCTGTATCTACTTCTGATAACTGATGTTATGATTGGGGTAATTTTATAGGTTCTGAAATCTGGAACCCTCCCCAGTTCACTTTCTGCTTTATGTTTTTCTGTTCCTTTGTACTTTAGATTATTTCTGTTCATTTCTTCTAGTAGTTCCTCTGGTTAAAAGTGTCTTTTAAAGGACAAGTGTGGTGATGCACACCTGTAGTCCCAGTGCCTGGGGAGGCTGAGATGGGAGGATCGCTTGAGGCCAGGAGTTCCAGGCTGCAGTGAGCTATGGTCATGTCATTGCACTATAGTCTGGGCAACATAGCAAGATCCTGCCTCTAAATAATTAAACAAAAAGAGACAAAAACTATATAATTTCACATATATTAATTTCCTAAAATAGTCAAATTCATAGAGACAGAAAGTAGAAGGATAGTTGTAGGGGCTGGGGAGAGGAGATGGGGAATTGTTGTTTACTGGGTATGGAGTTTTAGTTTTGGAAAATGAAGAGTTCTGGAGATTGATTGTAAAACCATGAGTATATTTAAGACTACTGAATTGTACACTTAAAAATGATTAAGATGATAAGTTTTATGTTATGTGTCTTTACCACAATTTTTTAAAAAAAGTCTTTTAAAAAAAGTATAGATGCTTCCAAAAATAATTTTTAGCCTCCTTAGCTTTATATTTGAGTAGATGACTTTTGTTTATTTAAAATTTTCTTTCTTATCTTGGCAATCTCTTTTAAACTATATGCATGCCTTAATGTCTGTATTTAATCATCTGTTATCTGGTGTTCTGCCTTCTCTTAATTCTTCCTTAAACTGCCTCTGTCTGGGACACGTTATCAAATAGGTGGTGATTCTCTTTACTAGGTATTGGCGTCTGTGCTCTCCTTGGACCGTTGTCACAGTAATGCGATGTCACTGTTCTTCATATTTATACAAGGGGTGCCAGGTGCCGTGCAAACTTTTAAATTGTTAAGCTGGAGGAATTTTCATAACGCCCTTCTAAGGCAGGTAAAAAATGCACCAAACATAATGTGTTGGTCATCTTGCCTCACCTGTCCCCAAAGCTATGAAACCAAAGAAATCTGAGCACTAATGATTAAATGGTATGCAAATGCCACAGATGGGAGGAACAGTCCTTGGGTTTTTCTTCCTTTTAAAATTATGAAATGTAATCTTTCCACTTTCGTAAGGGCTGGCATTTGGCTAAAAGAAGGCTTAAAGAAAGGAACAATGCAAAGTGAAAGAAATCTGATGAAATGTAGAAATTTAAGAGCCTGTATGTGGAAAAATTGAGAAAAGACAAGATTTAATGGTATCTTTTGCCTCTGAACTTTACCTGGGGTTAGTGGAGTTTTTTTCTTCAGTTGTCTTCTGAGTTGTAGCTTTTTTTTTTTTTTTCATCTTGGCAGCTGTATTTACCTTTGGGATATTTAGCTTTGGGATATCTGGACATTTGGGTCTCAATTGAGGAAGGCTGTGATGACTCAGGTATTACTGTTTCATTTCTTATTTTTGGTTTTCCTCTTGACGTAATTTATGATACTGGCATCCATCTCTTCCTTGTTTTTAAAACTCAGCTTCAAAATTAAATTCTTATGAGATGTTTCTCTGACACTCTTCAGAGATACATAAGAAGGGCCTTTAATGAGTAAAATAGCCATAACGGCCTCAAATTCTTTGCTTCATGAGGCAGTGTATAAATAAATATATAGATAAGCCCATAGCATTTCATCCTCTGTTTGTGAGTATTAAATGCACTGTCATGCTTTCTTTCTGTTGGATCTATGTGACTTTTCTTTTAAATGGTGAAATTATAGAACAGACTAATCTTGATTCTATGATTTGCAAACTGTCTAGAATGCTGATATTTAGTGGATTAAAGGATTTTAATCATATGTGGAAATACTATTCTATTCTTGCCTGAAGTGTTATAATTCTTTAGTAAACATTAGTCCCCATTTTTCGAGACATCCCCAATTTTAATACTCACTCTCTATTTGAAATAATAACTTGCCAGAGATCACAGATTTGTTCTTGGCATTTCTTTGATCTGTAAAGTGAAAGTTTCAAGAATCTGGTGAGGTTCCAGTGAAATAGGATATTTAGGAAATGCCAGCTGCGGTGTCTGGCATCCAGGAGTTTTTGATATATGATAACTGAGAAGAGATGGACTGAATCCTGGACGTCTGGACTCCCAGATCAATGCTCTGCCCCGACTTATATGTTGTTTTGAATAGCTTGTGATTAGCAGTTTATTTTTACCTGTAAAGAGTCATATATACTACACTTCATTATAGAATATGATTTTTGTGATGAGTGCAGAATGGTTTGCAAATAGTGACCATTAATGTTTCTGTAAGATAATACATTAATATTTCAAAAATTTTTCGATTCACATATTGAATGTTTTTAGATTAGTAGGAAAACAACATACTGAAAAGTATGACACATTGCCCATGAGGAGTCTTTAAAGAATTGGGAATAAAACTTGGGGCTTCCATCTTCTGTTCATTCCAGAGAATATTCTGTTGCGTGTTTTTCAAAAACAGGCATAAGATCAGAATAGTAAAGGGAAGTCACAGGGTGTAGAGTCTTGGTTGAATGTTGGCAGAACTTCTGAAGGCAGACAGTACAGAAGAAGGGAAAGTGTAGGCTGATGTGCGAACAGTCTCTTTGCAATGCCTGACAGATTGTAGATAGACGATAAATATTCCTTATATTAATAAAAAGCAACATGTCTTGATTTGTTTTGTGAACTGCTTGGGTCACTGATTGCTTTTGGCCTTTATACTATGTGTTCTGTTTTCTAAATCTTTATTTTCCGTCCCTGGGTTTGTGGCTCTCAGTGTGTGTGTGATGGTGGAGAAGAGGCCTGGCAGAGAGAGGGGTGTTGTCTGGGAAGGGGGCAGGGAAGGTCATGCAAGAATCACCTGGGGACCTCCCAGCAGAGAATCATTGTTTAGGTCAACTTCCTGCTGGTGGCTGCTGTGAGCCCCCCACCTCCCGGGCTCAACTACTTGGAAGAAAAAGGTGCTATAATAGGTGTTCTGAGAAACCACTCCAGTGGGTCTAACCCACCCATCGATTTCAGCCCAGGAACCCACCCAACTTCTTCCTCTCCTCCCCCGTCTTCTTGCCCCACCACCCTCATCCATTCTTTCTCTGAGTAGCTTCAGTCAAGCGTATCTGTTTGAAGGCTTCCTCTTCTCCACTGGTAAACATCTGTTTGGTCATTGGTCGTGCTATTTTGCCAAATTCTGTTCTGGCTTTGTACTTGTGTGTGAATGCTTTAGAATCTCTTTAAGTAGCTCAATTTTCTAATTTTCCTAAAGATCATTCAGCTGGTTAATGAAGAGTTAGGAGAATGGGCGAGTGACTTTATAGGCATTGAAGTGCTTTGTCCTCCAGGATCCAAAGTCAAGACAGATTGAAATGAGCACAG
Source organism: Avahi laniger (assembly GCA_963575035.1). Lineage (NCBI taxonomy): Eukaryota > Metazoa > Chordata > Mammalia > Primates > Indriidae > Avahi > Avahi laniger. Next base: position 17,150 of record CAUYSK010005837.1, on the reverse strand, counting down.
ATTTTACGGATTGGCTTTGCTCAAAAGGTCCTTTTGGACCTTTCTTCATACCAGACTGACAATAGGCTCCTCTTCGGAGAATGCACAGACGTGTATAACTCAGATTGTAACCTGAGCAGGGAGGCCCAGCCCCTGTGCCTCTCGCCATTGCTAAGTTACTGCCCTGGGCACCGTTGCTCTGTCTCTTGGAGCTGGACCCCTCAGCCTCCTTTGGCTCTCTGATCTCAGAGACACTGCACATCTCTGATCAAGGAATCCCAGTGCTTAAACATTGTTCTATAGCAAAAGAATGGGATGGTATTTTATTTTGATAAGATCGCATCTCCTAGGCTCTGGGGAAACCTTCCTTGGCTTCATGTCTCTTGTCCTCTGTCCACCAGGACTATGACACGACATCATAAAAGTTTTCCAAAATTCAGGTACATTTAATGTCTCTAGACCAAGCCACAGTGTCCTGATCTGCAAAATTGTTATATTGGACTATACAATTTTCAAGTTCCCTTCCAGCTCTAGAATTTAGCAATTCAGTTATTAAGTGCACTACTTCTCATTCAGATTTAGGAAGTGTTTGATATTATAATTAGGAGGGGTTTTCTTTACTAGTGCATTTTAAAAACCTTTAAACAAACAGATAGTTTTTCTTTAAAGATTTTTAAATTTTACAAGTAGTACATATTTATTTCAGAAAAATTATAAAGAGCATGTAAAAATGCAGTGGAAAATTAGGATCGCCTGTATTTTCACTATCCCAAAATAGCCACTGTTAACATTTTGATATATATATTTTTTAGATTTTTAATAATCGTGTACGGTATGTAATATGTATACAATTATTTTCTTAAAAAAATCATACTGTATATATTATCTTGAAATTCTACTTTTTATTTCTCAACAGACATTTGACATCTTCTCAGGTCAATACATGAACCTGAACATTCTTAATGGCTGCGTTGCAGTCCTTTGATGTACTTTGATAAGTGTTTCATAACTTAGCCTATTGATCCTTCATCGTTGGATGTTTTGTTATGGCTAATGTTTCACTATGATAAACAGCTGAAGGAATATACATGTATTAATAATTGGTTATGTAGGGATAAATTCCTAGAAATGGAACTGCTGGCTCTAAGGATATGCTCTTCTCTTAAAGGCTTTTGGTGCCTGTTGCTGAATTGTGCTCTTGAAGGTTTTGTTAATTTATACTCCGTCCAGCAAGGTATTAATGCCTTTTCCCTACACTGTTGGTAAAATGGATATTGATTATTAAACACATTGGACCTGTTTTGATGCTGAAACGGCACTTCATTATTTTAATTTGCTTTTCTTTGCTTGCTAGAGATGCTGGGCATCAGGTACTTTTTAGTGTTTATTGGCCATTCATATTTTATGAATAATTATACTCACGTGTATCATGTATCCATTTCTTATTGACATGGTTCTCTCTTACAGATCTGTTCATGACTTTATATATTGGGGACATCAGCCCCATATAATGCCTTATATGACGAGTGCAGTGAAAACCCCTGGTGTCATGTGGCATGGCTGAAAATGTAGACACAGAATGATTGGCTGTTGGCTTCCACTCTGCATCCAGCCCCCAAGAAGGGGTGGACCAAAGTCCTTATCTTCTGAGGTGGGGAGGCGAGATATGGCAGGGAGACAGGTGGGTGGGGTTGTTGGGGAAGAGGATGTGGAATGAGGAGCTGAGGATGAGTTAGGCCAACTAAACAGGCGACTCATTCCTGGCCCAGAATCCTCTCCTGATTTTAGATGGATAAGAGGGCTGACAGCAGGTGGCGCCAGACTGCAGAGGGGACAAGACTTAACATCGTGCAGTTGAAGTTTTTGGCGTCTGTGGTCTGGCTGGCTGCATAGATTCCTCTTGGTGCTGAGATGAATTTTTACCATATTTCATTAAAATTTAAAGTATTTTTATCATTTAATTTTGCTTTTGATTCTTGTTGCTCATTATTTTCTCCATACAAATCTATCCATCTTTCCCTTCATGCTGTTTTTTTTTTTTTGATTAAAAAAGCCTTCCTTCACCATTCCACAAATACGTAAATATTCTTTTTTTAAAAAAATATTTGAAGTCTTTAAAAGTTTACTTTCTCTTATTTCTGTAATCTCTGTGAAATTTATTTCGGTGTGTGTGATAGGAGATAAACTGTTTAATACCGTCCTCAGCCCCAGCCCTGCTACTACCCCTTGGATAACTAATTATTCCAGTAGCCTTGATTGAATTATCTGCTTTTCCACAGCTGATTTGAAATGCTGGGGCTTTTTCTGGAGTGTTGATTCCTGTGTTGGTGGCACATTGTTCTAATTGTTGTAACTTAATACTATTTTGTGAAGTCTTGTTTCCTGGAAACAGACTCTGAGATGGAGAGGTGTTCGCAGAGGTTTATCAGGGAATTCTCTTGGGAGACCTCCCTGTGAGGAGGTGGGGAAGGCAGGAATGGAGAGGCCAACTGCAATGCTCTTTGAATGGAGGCTTCAGCTGATCCTTTGGGGAGCTCTGGAGTTGTCCCAATTTGAGGCAAGGGGGCTGGGCCTTTGCACCCCTCATCAGCCAGTTACTGGCCCATCCTGGGGGAGGCAAAATCTTGGGCAAGGCAGCTCCCGGCTGCTGAGGGCAACGCGCAGCGAGGGCACAGGTGGGACCTGTGTACAGCCCACACTCCCAGCAGCCGGGGCCGAACTGCATCAGCCCTGGGAGTATCCACTATACCAATGTCTTCATACCTGGAAACTCAAGTCATTCCTCATAATTCTCCTTTTAAAAAACACTTGGTGTCTTTATTTTCATTTGCACTAGTGTTGTCTTTACAGGTAGAGGATAGGTTTCTAAAGGGCAGGTGCCATCTTAACTGACATGTATGTATTTTTGACACCATAAGAAAGCTGGAAAACCGCAGCCCTATCAAATATTTCACAGTATTTTTTTTTGGAATGGTTTTGGACTATATAAAATAATAGATTTCAAAAGTCAGTGTGAAACGACAATGAGATACCACTTAACATCCACTAAGAGTGCTGTAATAAGAAAATCAGTAACAAGTGTTGGTGAGGATGTGAAGACATTGAAACCCTCATACACTGCTCATAGAAATGTAAAGTGGTGCAGCTGGCATGGAAAATAGTCCGGTGGTTCCTCACAGGTTAAACATAGGGTTAACATATGACCTGACAATTCTACTCAGGGTATACACCCAATAGAAATGAAAACACATCTATGCAAAAGCTTCTTCTACATGAATGTTCATAGCAGCGTTATTCATAATAGCAAAAAAGTGTAAATAACCCAAATGTTCATCATCCAAAGAATGGATAAATAAAAGGTGGTATATCCATACGCTAGAATAGTTTTCAGCAATAAAAAGTAAATACATGCTGCAACATGGGCGAATGTTGAAAACATCATGCCAAGTGAAAGAAGCCAGAAATAGAAGGCCACACATCATATGATTCCATTTATGTGAAAAGTCTAGAATAGGCAAATATATAGGACAGAATATAGATTACTGGTTGCCTAGGGCTGGGGCTGGGGGTTTGTTGGGGGGTGGGAAATGGGGAGTGACTGCTAGTGGATACAGGATTTCTTTTCAAGGTGACGAAAATGCTCTAAAATTGATTGTGGTGATGACTGTACAACTCAGTGACTATACTACAAACGGTTGAATTGTACACTTTAGATGGGTGAATTGCATATGGTGTGGGCATTCTGTCTCAACAAAGCTGTTACAAAATAAATCAGTGTGAAACAAAATTACAAAGATTGATGTAGTTGATTTGCAACAGATGAAAAGTTTATTGACGCAGAAGGATGAAGGAGGAAAAGACATTTGGCCTTTTAAAGACCAAACCAAACCAATAGAGAGAAAAGAATATCAGAAACGATTATAGGAGTAGTTGAAGCTCTGTCTCCTCAAGGTTATTGGATTATTCTGTATGTTTGTTAGGATCCATCATTTACTTCTTGGGGGTAGAACACAGGTGTCTGCATCTTAGTCCTATTTGAATTTTACATCAGAAACATTGTTGACTTGAGATGAAATCTGTTGGCCATTATCTGTCACTGTCCTAGTTTCTCTGCTTCTATTTGAATCTAAAAAAGAAATAGAATATTAGAACTGGAAATACAAAGGTTGGTTCACAAGTCATGCTTAAAAATGAATTACTATTGCCCAAATTTCTTGGGCTAAGAAAAGTACACTTTGTTAATGATGGAAGCTCGTTTAGTAAGCAGAAAATATTATTTTTAAAAAGCAACTCTACCCCTTGATTGAGTCGTGCTGGTTCCTACTCGGGAGTCCACACAGAATGATCCTTTACCTCCAGTCCCTCTGCCCCCGGAACTATTGAGAAACAAAAAGTGAAAGAAAGGATTATCCTCCCTTACTTCTCTTTGGCTAAAGAATTGTAGAGAAGCAGAGCTATTTTCTTTCTGAATGGAGCATGTTTCCTTTCAAGGGAACTTTATTTGAAACTTGCCGAAACTTTAAATTTCAGTTGCTGAATCAACAATTTCTTCATTTTCTAGCAAATGTTCAAAATCGAGGTATTGGTGGCTCACCGTCCCTCCCCATCAAGCAGGTGGCGGTAGGTCTCGATCTCCATCTCCAGGCGTGTCTTGATGTCCAGCAGTTGCTCATATTCTGTGTTCTGGCACTCGGTCTCGCCCCGGACCTGGCAGATCTGCCCCTCCAGGCTGCTGATCTGCACCTGGATCTCTGACAGCTGAGCCACGTAGCCAGATTCTGTGTCGGCCAGGGACCCTTGCAGGGAGCTTTGCTACAAATGCACATGCAAATTGATGCATAAACACTGTCAGAATAAAACTGCTTCATATTAGCATGTGAATACTGAAATATACATTTCTTTGATGAGGGTGTCTTCAAATGAACCACCTAATAGAGATTTACCTTTGATAATGAATAAGCAATAACAGTAATGATAACGAATATTAGTTAATCAGAGTGTGCTACTGTAACTAAATATAGCACTCCCTATACACCACTAGGCACCATTCAAAGTGTTTATACAGCCCATCAAGTCATGAGTGGATTAACAAAATGTGGTACATGTATACCATGGAGTACTACTCAGCCATAAAAAAGGATGAATTATGCCTTTTGCAGCAATTTGGAAGGAATTGGAGATTATTACTCTAAGCGAATTATCTCAAGAATGGAAAAACAAACACCACATGTACTTTCTAATAAATTGGAACCAACCAATGGGCACATAAGTGCACAGAGGGAAGTAAAAGTCATTGGAAATCAAGCAGGGGGGAGGAGGAAGAAGGGGAGGGGGAAAAACCTACCTAACGGGTACAATGAACACTGCCTGGGTCATGTGCACATTTATAGCCCTGACTCAAGCCATGTAAAAAAAAGAACGTTTGTACCCTTTAATATTTTGAAATAAAAACAACAACAAAAAGAAATCAGATAACGATGCATCTTTTCGGAAAAAAAAAGCCCAGAGTGTTTTATACATATTGATTCATTTAATTCCCATAACGACCTCATGAAATAGGTACTATTATTCCCATTTTACAGATGCCAGCATTTTGCCAACATGCTTCAGAACAGTGTCCGCAAAACAATTTTTTAAAGCTTTGGAAGTAAATCAAATGTGCCCCTTTCCCACCTACCATGGCCAGGGCAGACTGCAGTTCAACCTGGAGGGACTGGAGGACTCGTTTCAGTTCCATGATCTCGCTCTTGGCTGAGCTAGCGGCTCCAGCGTCCGTGGAGATCTGTGTCTGCAGGGATGCGCTCTGCAAGAACGAAATCAACAGAGCACAGTGAAATCAAACAAGCTCCAATCCCCGGGCCTGGCTGTTCGGGTTCCCCACTTTGCCCGCGGTGAGCCACCTGCTTGTTGAACTGCTCCTCGGCCTCCCTGCGGTTTTGCTCAGCCAGCGCCTCGTACTGCTCCCGCATGCTGTTCAGCAGCTTGGTCAGATCCGCCCCTGGGGCCGCGTTCATTTCCACCGTCACGTCCCCGCTGGACTGTCTCTGCAAAGTGCTCATTTCCTGGCAGAGAGGAAACACAGAAGTCACTGTAGCAAAATCCCTTGAGGTCGGGGACCTTGTAGTGAACGATGACCCTTGCTGAACAACCCCCGTTGGTGGATTTATTGTCCCTACCTCCTCATGGTTCTTCTTGAGATAAGCCAGCTCTTCAGTTAGGCTTTCTGACTGTATTTTGAGGTCCGATATGGTCACATTCAGCTCATCGTGCACTTTTTGCAGGCCGTTTATATCAGCTTCAACCGACTGGCGAAGATAGAGCTCGTTTTCGTACCTTAAGTGGTGTTTGGAAAATGAGGAATGAATTAGATTAATTAGTGTGAAGAAGCTTTATTTTAAAAAGGATTTGCCCACTGCCATCCAGCGCATGTTGAAATTCTTCTTTTGAAATACTTAAACAAAGACTATCAACTCATTAAAAAGAACTATAATTTTGCAGTCTCTTGTAAGAAAACATACATTAAAACTGGCCTTTTTTCCTGGTGCAGACATTAAAATATTAAAATATTACATTTGTCTGAGACTGGATCTAATTGCCTGTATTAATTCCTTTATATACATTTTATGTAAAAAAAAAAAAAAGTCTTATTTTACACCATGGTAGGGAATGATGTTTTGAAGCAAACTCACTTCATTTTGAAGTCGTCTGCTGCAAGTCTAGCATTGTCAATTGGGGAAGTCATGTTGGCATTATTAATAGTGGCCGCAATGATCTAGGAGATACAAAGATGCAAAAAAATGAATTAACATGTGAATGAACAAGATATAATTACTCATGTACACTCGTCAAGATATAGTTGCATAAAAATTTTTTAGAAACAAATGTCTAGTGTGAATTATATTCTAAATACATCTAGTGGCACCATGGAAATTAATAAATTTTTTTTTTACCAAAAACGTATCTGAAAAATTTTGCATGGAACAACTGAGCAAATAATAATAAAACAATTTCTTATTGTCCTAAAATTTAATAAAGAGATACAATCATCGTTGAGTTTCTCACCTGGTTCCTGAGATCTTTAATTATTTCATAGTATTTGCTATAATCTCTTCCAGATTCATAAGCTCTGGACCCAGGCCCAAATTTGTCATACCACTCCTTGATTTTGTTCTCCAGGTCAGTGTTGGCCTCCTCCAGGGCCCTGACCTTGTCCAGATAATTGGCCAGGCGGTCGTTGAGGTTCTGCATGGTTTGCTTTTCACCTCCAGAGAAAAGCCCCCCATCGCCAACACCACCTCCCATACCACCGCCGTAGCTGCAGAAGCCTGCACTAGAACTGCTGCCGAATCCAGAGCCCCCGCCAAAGCTAGAACTGCCCCCTACTGAGCAGCTACCAAAGCCTCCTCCAAAGCTGCCTCCAAAGCTACCGCTAGATCCCCCACTCAGGCCACAGCTGCTGGTTCCTCCTCGGAAGCCCCGGGTAGAACTGCCCCCCAGGCCACATTTGCTTCCACTGCCGAAGCTGCTTCCACAAGCAGACACCCTGACCGAACTGCTGCCTCCAACCCTGGAAGAGGAGATGCGAGATGAGCAAGACATGATGCTCCTTCGGACGTTGAGCTTGTCCAGGTGTGGGAGATGAAAGTAATAAGCGCACCAATGTGAACGTCGTTTGGTCTTTATATATACAGTTTTTAGGGAGTTTCCCTCATTTGGCTTTGTTATGGTTTCACATCTCTAATCCACACTGGGTCGATTTATTTTGAATTAACCGCACCCCATTGGGCCCTTTAATATTGGAAAAATTGGATAAGGGTGGAGCCAAATTAGAGTTGTTATTATTTCATTATAATTCATTAGTGCTCCACAATCTATTATTTCCCGCCAATCATTTTTTCACCTTCAAAGAAATCTGTAGCTGACAAATCATACATTTCTCTAGCTTCATTAAACTCATATATTTTTCCTGTGTCATTTTGGAAGGATTATTAATCCAGATTTCAGTGTTAGTCACAATACAAATGTGAGTTTTACTCGGGAGTGATATGTCAGGAAACATTTCTTTCTCTTTTTAATCCAGTAATAATGATGAGTAGCTTCATATTCCCTTAAAATTTTTGGGAACAAATTGAGCATTGCAACTATTCTTGCAGAGAGAAAGCCTTACTTTGCTGATTTATGTGGAATAGCTTTGGAATCAAGAATTGTTGATAATGGTGGAGTTGTTACGAAAGTGACCTTGAATTAGCCTATGCAAGGTTTTTGAGCAATAATAATGTTTCTTTTCAGTTTCCTGATTCAACAGCCAAAGGAATTTTTCCTCTTCCTTAAATCCACTAGTTTTGGCCTATCCCTAAGTATTTTAAAAAGTCATCCAGATCCTCTTCTTATAACTATAGCTTCCATTAAAACCAATTCAAAGATAATAGCCCATTTTTATCAGTAATTATCGATTTCTACAATATTTTATTTTACTCGGAACAAGTAAATCTATAGGTTTCTTGTCTTTTATTTTGTAGAGTTACTTGGAAAATGTATTCTGTGCGTTTGCACTTTTTCCGTAGCTCTTCCTACATACCCTACCAAAGTGAAGATGTAATGATGTCGGTGATCTTACAAAGGAGGTGCCTCAAGATCCTTGTGATGATGACAACAAATTTGTGGAGCTTTGCAAAATTTCCAGCAGTTTTTATAAAGAACTTTTAAGTACAGTTTTCTTATGTCCTTTCATTTGACATTTATTTTCACCTTCCCTCTGTGTTCCTAGCATGCATCTCTTCCTCTAAGATGGGGCTTTCAGTCTGTTGGAAACATCAGACCAATCATAGTGTATTGACAAAATGATAAAATAGAGGTTAGCTTAAAATGCCTCCGGGCCACAGAAGATGAAGGGGCTCCTGGTGGGATGGGTGTTGAGGAATATTTCTTAGGTCTTGTGAGGTGGAAATGAAGGATGAGGAGTTTGGTATCAGGTAGTGGTGGGCAAAGAGATTTCTAGACAGGGGTCAGTGGGAGCAAAGCAGGATATCCTGGGAATGGCCTGGTGCTGTTCAGGGAGGAGACCAGGTTGTGAGGGTCCACCAGGACCCAGGTCACCAGGGGCCTTTACACAGTGCAGAGAATTTGTACTTTGTTTTAGAGGCGATGGGGAACCACCAGCAGGGGGCGTTGTGGAGGGGGGAGAGAGATGAGCAAATCCCCACGGTAGAGAACTACCTTGTGGAGCTGTGGTCTCCAACCCCTGGGTCGTGGACCAATGAATGCCCAATGAATGGCATTGGAGAGAAAGGGAGAGAATGAGATTGGAAGACCATTAAGTTTCAACCTTGAATAGCAGCATGGATAATGGCCTTATTTACCAAAACTGAGTATGAGAGGGTGGGATGAGAGAGAGGATGCGGTGTTTTTAACAGTGATATTATAATCTCTTTGCAAAAGTCGTATAGTTCATCCCAGAAAATGTGGAAAATGCAGAAAATCCAAAAGAAGAAAATAATCACCTGTATACTGTCATCTAGAGACAAACTCATCTATATTTTGTTATGAAGTAACTTTGTGCTTTGTATACACATGCGTATATGTTTTTAATATTTTGCCACATGAGATCATACTGTACAACATTTTGACAATTTTTCTTCAGTTATTAAAATATCCTGAGCATTTTCCCAAGTCAGAAATTATTCTTCTATAGCAGTAGTAGGCAAAATAAGGCTGGTGGGCCAAATTTGGCCTGCCATCTGTTTTTGTAAATGAAGTTTTATTCGAACATATCTATGCCCCTTTGTTTACACATTGTCCGTAGCTACTTTTGCACTCCAAAGGCAGAGTAGAGTAGTTGCAACAGAGACTATATGGTCTGCAAAAGTGAAAATATTTATTATCTGGTCTTTTATAGATAAAGTATGCAGACTCTTGCTGTATAGCATTATTTTAATGATTATTTACTTTTTCCCTAACTGGACATACCATTATGTATTTAACCAGTTCACTAGCATTGAAACGTTCTTTTGTTTCAAATGAGTTGTTATAGTTCAGCCTTTGCAGGCATCCACAACTTTTTTCTCAAAAGGGCTCCCAAGAGTGGAATTACTGGCTGTAGTGAGCGCTGAGTGCACTGCTTAGGTCTCCCTGTGGGACTAGAGCCATTCGTTCCCATACCAGCTGAGGGAATCAGTGGCTGGGACTATCAGCTGAGTCCCTGTCTGGGAATCCCTGTCCCCGCCCCCGTGGTCACACTCCTTTCCTGGAACAGTCACATCTAATGACTGGTCGATGAGGGGCTATAAAGGCCCCTTGACTTAAGGTGGGGCAACTTTAAAAAGCCACCCCATTTCTAGAGCTTTTCATGGGACTGGACCAGCTGAGGCCTTTGTTGCAACTGCATTGGAGCTCAACACCTCTCTCTGCCCAGTTCTGTCTCTTTCATACCTTGCAGGTGTTGGTCTCATGGTCTCTCCAGTAAACTTTCTACAACAAAACTCTGTCTTAGAGTCAGTTTCACAGGTACTCTGATCTGAGACACTGGCCAAGGTATGCCAAAATTTAAAGCTTTTAATCAGTATTGCTGAATGGCCTGTGAGGTTGTACCTTTACACTCTACCCAGAAGAGTCTTGGACCATGGCTCTCCCTATACCTCTGCCAGCTATGTAGACGAACAGGGTATTTCAATGTTGTATATGGAAACCATAAAAAGATCAAGTGCCTACCCCATGGATGCCTTAGACTTTCCCACATGTTACTGATGTTGGGGACCCAACAACCCTATGTGGATAAGCACGTCTTCTCTTTTTATCTATTCTCATTTTCTAGATGCTCTCTTCCAAGGTGTAGATTTTACTATCACTCCTATGCTGATGACTCCCAAATTTATATCACCAGTCAAGATTTCTCCTGGAAATCCAGACAGGCAAATTCAGCTACTACTTGTGTGCTTAACACTTGTGTGCTTAATTGGCATCTCAAAGTCAGTATGTCCAAAATCGGGCTCCTAAAATTCTGTCCTCCAGCCCCAAGCCATCAGCTCCTGCAGTCTTGCTCCATCCTCTCGCTGCTTAGGTCAAAGCACTGGTGTGACCATTTTCCCTCGTTACTGACCTGTCTGCTCTCGACCTTGCCCACCCGGCTCTTCTCAACACAGCGGAGAGAGCTCACATAAAAGCTATGCAACTCTGCTTAAGACTTTCTGGAGGCTTCCTACCTCACTCAGAGTAAAAGCCCTCACTATGCAAGATTCTGCCTTGTCTGACCTTCTGTGACCCCCGATATCATCTCCTACCTCTCACCCTCACTCACTCAACAGTCGTTCCTCAAATGCTCTAGGCCTGGGGGTCTTTGTGTTTGATTTGCCTGGAGAGCTCTTTCCGCAGGTACCTGCCTCACTTCCTTCAGGTCTTAAGTCAACTTCCGAGCAGTAGGGACAGCCTTCTGATAGTTCACATCCCCCTGAGATTTCATATCCCCCTTTCATACTTTTCTTTTTCTCTTTGGCATTCATCACTATCTAACATGCCGTCTGTTTCATTTATTTATCTTGTCCATTGTCTGCCCCCGCCTCTACTAGAGTGTAAGCTTGAAGGGATTTTTTTGTTTTTGTTTTGTTTGTTTATTGCTGAGTCTCTAATACCAAGAAAAGTAACTCGCACATATTAGGTACTCAGTATATATTCTTTGAGTGAATAAATGAATGAATAATTAAGTGGCAGCTGTGACAGACACAGAGATATGCTCAGATCTCCTTTCAAGAAAGGACTCACTGCTGAGTTGCGAGGATCGTCAGCTACTGCAGGGGCTCCTTGCCCCATTCCTGGAACCGACCCCAGCCAATGGCTGAACAAGACAGTGGTAGCCAAGGGCACACAGTGGCCACTAGCCAATGACTGACCAAGGAAGTGGACAAGGGCTTAGCTATTTTTCCCAACACAGGCTTCACTAAGTCCTGACATATCATCAGGGTCCATTGGACCCAATTTAATTTTTGAGTGTCTTTTTAAAGCAGTTCTAACCATTTGTAAGGATTGATATTTTGTGACTTACGTTCTTTCTTAGAAGTCTTCCAAAAAACAAAAAGAGAAAATTTATTTATTTTTTTAAAAAATGGAATAAAGTTTATTCTATCTTATAATTACCATATAGATTCACTGGATCCTTTATAAATCTAAGACACATTATGAGATTTTAATGCTTTTATTTTTTATATCTTTAAATATTTGCTATTCCAATATCCTAGGAATTATTTCATCTTTACTTATCAATTATTCCTAATTATAATAAAAAGGACTAAAATAATAAGAAAATGAAAGAATAATGGAATTGCTTAGAAGGATGATGCGGCAATGAAATAAACATCACTATTGCATCATCAGTCTTTTTAATGCATTGCCCAATGTATTACTTCATTTTTCAAGATGGTATAAGGGAAGTATGGAGACACCATCTTTGGCTCTTTTTTTTTTTTAAAGTTTTAATCAAACAATATTGAGAATTTAGAGTTTAAAATTTTCTGCCCATAATGACAAAGAGAAGAAAATTGACAGAGGAAGATGTTTTATAATTATTAAAAAAATCAGAAAATGATGCAAAGGACAGATAGCAGCACTCTAGACTGTAATTAGTACGGTAAAGTTGATAGTATAAGTGAGATCTCAGACTATGAATCTCTAGATGATGATATATTCTAGAAAAATTTTCCAAAATCCAGGTTTAAAAAGTGAGTGATTTATTTCTAAGGACAAAAAGAAAATATGGTGTTCATGTCCATACTTACTCAACAGGAAGAACTTCATCACAAAATATTTTGCCACAAGTACTTGGGGGCCATCCCATTTTGCTGAAAGGATGTGGGACAGCATTCCTTTATCTTTTATGATGTTTGTGATCAAAATTTACTTGGCATGGTTTGCAAGTGCACAGGTGCTAAAAGCAGGTATGTATACAAAGGTGATTGGGAGAAATGGCAATAAAATAAAATAGAAATAAAAAATTCTTTGATTATTCAATTAAATATAAATATGAAAATGTTTTGCAATTATGGAGCAAAGAAGGTGGCCCCTCTCTTAAAAAAACTTGTGGGGCAATATAGTGAGATCTTGTCTCCACAAAAAATTAAAAAATAGCTGGATGTGGTGGTGCATGCCTATAGTCCCAGCTACTGTAGAGGTTGAGGGGGGAGGATCACTTGAGCCCAGGAGTCCGAGGCTGCAGTGAGCTATGATCACACCACTATGCTCCAGCCTGAGCAGCAGAGTAAGACCCTGTCTCAAAACAGAACAGAACAAAATAAAACCAAAAAACAAACAAAAAATCCCTTGTGAGCTGGAGCTACCAAGGTTCTCAAATGTATTGCGTTTTGTTGATGTAAGTGCAAAAAGAAACAGAAGTAATGATTAGCTAGAAACTCTTATGAATGTATTTGAAATCTGGAATCCATATTTGCAAGATGAGTATGTTCCAGGTTCATGCGTGACATGCACTCAAAGGATGTTGCCCATTTTGGGAGCAAGCTTTGCTCCAGAATTCCCATTGGGCTGATGGAGACTTTGGTCTGCCTTGCAGTCGGCCAGCTATGCTACAAAAGACTAAAAGTCTGCCCAGTCCCGCTTCCTCCTGTTTCCTTTCTTAGGTGCTACTCCCCAGGACAACTTTTGCTCCTCAGACTCTGTCTTAATATCTACTTCCTGGAGAACCAACCTGCAACAAAGCTCCAAGAAATGAGGTGACTTCCTCAAGGCCACGCATCTGGGGAGTGTTGGAACTGAGATTGCAACTCAGCTCTATCATTCCATGCTCATACTTTTTGCAGAAACCAGCCTGGATTTGGGTCAGAGGGCCTGCTAAAGAGTTCTGACTCTCCTAGTTGCCATGAAGCCTTAATTTAAGCTGAAACTTAGATTTTTTGAGCCACAGTTTTCTCACCTATACAATGAGGCATAATAATTTCTACCCTACCTTGTGCACAGGATTATAATGTCACATGTAAAAACATACAAGTGCTCTGTAAATTGTAACTGTATATTCAGATGTAAGGCTTGATCATTCTTTTTTTTTTTTTTTTGAGACAGAGTCTCACTGTTGTTGCCGGGGCAAGAGTGCCGTGATGTCATCTTAGCTCACAGCAACCTCACACTCCTGGGCTCAAGCGATCCTCCTGCCTCAGCCTCCTGAGTAGCTGGGACCACAGGCATGCGCCACCATGCCCGGCTAGTTTTTTCTATATATTTTTAGTTGTCCAATTAATTTCTTTCTAATTTTAGTAGAGACGGGGTCTCGCTCTTGCTCAGGCTGATTTCGAACTCCTGAGCTCAAAGAATCCACCCGCCTCGTCTCCCAAAGAGCTAGGATTACAGGCGTGAGCCACCATGCCCGGCCTAAGTATGGTTATTTTAAAGTCTGTGTTTTAAAGTCCATTGTCTGGATCCCCTGTGGATCTGTTGTTTCTCTTAATTTTTATTTGTGCTTCTTTTCCCCTTGTGTGCCTGGTTATTTTTGCTTAAGTTCGTGAAATTGGTTATGAAAAATAGTAGAAACAATTTGAGGATCAGAAGGATGTTATCATTTCTTCAGAAATGATTTATCTTTGTTTCTGGATGATACCTAGGGGCATTAGCAACCTGGGATCCCCTTAATCCAAATTAAAGGATGAGAAGATTTGAAGCTAAGCTTCAGTCCCTTTGAAAGTTAGTTTACTTCTGGTTCATCTTGACTTCCACGGTGTAGATATTTAGGAGTATCACCCCAAATTATAGAAGATTTACCAGGCTTCCTTATTTTAGGAAGTCCTAGACTCCAATTTCTGTTCCTTGTGTCCTGCAAAGCTATCACAGCCCTGTTTAGGTTCTTAACCTTTCAATCATCTCTTCTGGAATTAGCAAGTCCTAAATGCCACTGGGTTCCCATTGCTCTTGGCTTCTATTTTCTCCCAAACTTAACCTGGTAATTCTTTTCCGCCTTGTTAGCTCTCTAATTCCTCAAACAGACTTTTACAAACTACTTTGTCCAGCTTTTCTAAATATCCTCAACAAGTAGGTAGGTTGACCAAAATTTCCTAGTCTGCCACTACTGAAAGCAGAAATCTGTCATCGATAATGGAATTCTGTTTTATTTTAAAAGGGCTCCTGTAACTATTTTTGCTCTTATTATTGAATAATTTGCCATTATCTGTTTCTTATCATTATTGAATCCATTGTTCTATTTTCCTCTGAATCTCAAAAGGAACTTACTATAGAAAATTACTTCTGCCTGGGACTATTCAAGAATTCTTTCTCCTGTGGTTCATCTACATATGTCCCTCCCGATGTCTCCCTGAGTGCAGACCACCCTGCCTTTTCCTCCTCAGAGTCTAATTCTGGCCAAGAGATGAAAGCCTGTAGTGGCCCAGGTCTACCGTCCTAATTCTAACACACTGGGGCTGTGGAGAAGGAAAAGCCAGTCTACAATTTCACACACCAAGTAAAACTGTAGCATATGCAAGATCTTACTTTAATCCGCTTTTTGCCAGCCTCTCATCAGTATGGGTGAGAGTTACGCTCCTTTTCTGTCAGTGACTCACAATTTTGTTGCTAGTGCTGAATTTCCCAGCTGCTAGAAAAAAAATCTAATGTTTCTTTTTCAAAGGTCAAGTCTATCACAGTAACTATTTTCCTGTTTGAGCTGATTTTAAGAACAGTCTTTGGAAAGAGATGGGGAGGGCGAGGGGTGGCATTCTGTAACAGAGCTTCCCTCTCCAGGGCTCCTGATTAAGGAAGTGTGTCCCAGCAGGAGGCAGACACAGAGCATCCAGGACTTCAGCGTCCTGCTCCTTGGTGGGTGGAGCTTCAGGGGCTCTGGCTTCTTGGGAGGCAATGGGTTTTCTGTGCCCCATAAAGCCTATGTGAGTTAGTGACATTTGGATACCTGGCTGAATAATGAGTGCCATAGAACTTTTAGAGAATGAGGAATTTCCATGTCTGATGGGTAGGGCTCCATCTTTCCGTGAGAGGAAGATTTGCCAGACTCCACGTGCTCATAGATACACATTCTGAGTTACCCCCCAGGCCCCCACCCCGCCAACCCCGTGGCTCATCCAGGACTTTTCTTAACACTGCTACCCGCTCTCCCTCAGGCAAGAAGTTCTTTGTGGCTCTAGGCCCCATCTCCATGCCTCCGACCCAGCTTCCAACCCCAGCTATCTAAGGTAAAGGCTCCAAGGAAGTAAACTTTAACAATTTATTTCAATCCAAATCACCTTTGCTGAATTCTTGGGGCTGAGGTTACAGGATATGACTAGGACATTTTCTAAATGAAAAATAATCTTTAATAGAATAGCCCCCAAGATGTGTGGCATATACTTTTTAGGGGCAAAAAATCTATATATAGATTATATATATAGGTGATAATACCATTTTAGGTAAATAAACAAATAACACATTTACATACAGGTAAATGATGGTATATACATTTTTTAAAATCTAAAAGGACATACAGCATGCTGTTAATATAATTAGAAAGAGAAGACCATGTACTTTATGTACTTTGTTTCTAAATTTTGTTATAAGCAAGAATTAGTTTTGAATAAGGATTTTTAAATGTTGGGCATGGTGGCTTATGCCTCTAATACTAGCACTTTGGGAGGCTGAGGCGGGAGGATTGCTTGTGTCCAGGAGTTTGAGACCAGCCTGGGCAACATAGCAAGACCCTGTCTCTACAAAAACTAAAATAAAAAATTAGCCGGGCGTGGTGGCACATGCCTGTAGTTCCAGCTACTCAGGAAGCTAAGACAAGGGGATTGCTTGAGCCCAGGAGTTGGAGGTTGCAGTGAGCTATGATTGGGCCACTGCACTGTAGCCTAAGTGACAGAGCAAGATCCTGTCTCTTTTAAACAAAAAAAATTTAAATGTTTTATATAGATACTTTGAAAGAGTTTCATGAAAAATAAAATTATAATAAGATACACTGGAATAGTAAAAAATTTAAGTTATTTTAGATTTAAAATTTTGTTCTAGGGCTGGGCACAGTGGCTCACACCTATAATCCTAGCTCTCTGGAAGGCCGAGGCGGGTGGATTGTTTGAGCTCAGGAGTTCAAAACCAGCCTGAGGAAGAGCAAGACCTCGTCTCTACTAAAAATAGAAAGAAATTAATTGGACAACTAAAAAATATATAGAAAAAATTAGCCGGGCATGGTGGCACATGCCTGT
>CAUYSK010005836.1:0-39974 GCA_963575035.1 Avahi laniger | reverse complement strand
TATATATTTTTAGTTGTCCAATTAATTTCTTTCTAATTTTAGTAGAGACGGGGTCTCGCTCTTGCTCAGGCTGGTTTCGAACTCCTGAGCTCAAACAATCCGCCCGCCTCGGCCTCCCAGAGAGCTAGGATTACAGGCGTGACCACCGCGCCCAGCCACATTTTGTCTTTTGTGTATGAGACATTTTGCTTCCTTGGGTGGTGGGGGCCCATTTGTACTCAGTTTCCTTCTATTACTTTTTATTTCCAAAGAATTCCTACACTTGTAGTCCTTGTTAAAAGCTAAATCGGGTGCCTAATTCCCCATTTTCTCTGGCTTGTCTCTAGCCTAGACAAGAAAATCTATTTATTACTTTAAAAAAAAAAGACAAAAGAAATTAATCAGGATTTGGCAACTAAATTTATCATCTGGGAAGAATCCAAGAGATAAATTGAAGCATAGCTCTTTACTCCCTACTTCATCCCCTTCTCTCAGTTTGGCTTTATGGGAATGGCTGAGATGGCAGAGAAATTTAGGACTAATATTGCCAGGAAAAAACACACTGACAGCTAAATTAGTTTGGTAGCAAGGTAGGATACAAGGCTCTAAGCCAGGGATGAATTATGGGTATTGAGTGAGGCTGGGGCAGGTACCCACTCTCTTCAGATCAGTAGGGATGTGAATGAAGAGAAAAATGTGGCTAATTCCATAGTCTCACAGATTGCCCCAGTGAGAGCGAGGCACAAAGACTACCCAGGTGCCCATGGTTCATACTCCTCACAATGCCGGGAAATTGCATGCTAGGGACAGAAGGCCAGTGAGGTGGAGAGAGAGGGAAAATTGTCCAAGATGGTAGCACACACAGATGGGAGAGGAGCTCATATATTTGCCAGTGTCCTTGAAGTTTGGTGACTTGGTGGGAGGCCTGGCCATGGTCCTAATGCTGCACTTACTGGGACTTGGATGACTACCTGGGATACCTTTCTCTCTTGGAACTCAGAAGTTAGCTGCTTAAGTTTTAGGACTCTAGCTGATAGGGAAAGGGGACAGAGGAGGAGTTGAGATTATTAGAAAAGTACCTTTTCACATAAGGGAAAAAGCCAGTACTAACTGTACTTGTGCTCTATGCGGAGCCCTTGTGGCCAAGGACCGTGTAATCAATATGGCAGCAAACGTATTGAGCCTTTGCTCAGTGCAATACTCATTGGAGGTGCATTAAGAAGTATAAGATGGCTGGGTGTGGTGGCTCACGCCTGTAATCCTAGCACTCTGGGAGGCCGAGGCAGGAAGATCGCTTAAGCTCAGGAGTTCAAGACCAGCCTGAGCAAGAGCGAGACCTCATCTCTACAAAAAATAGAAAAATTAGCCAGGCATGATGGCTCGTGCATGTAGTCCCAGCTACTTGGGAGGCTGAGGTAGGAGGATTGCTTGAGCCCAGGAGTTTGAGGTTGCTGTGAGCTATGATGATGGGTGATGCCATTGCATTCTGGCTCAAAAAAAAAAAAAAAACGAAAAAGAAAAAAATATAAGACACTAGTATAGTGGTTAGTCCTCCCAATAATTCTAGGAGGTAGACATCATTATCTCCATTCTATAAATGAGGAATCCAAAGGTCAGAGAGGTTTAAATATGTTATGTCCAAGACCACATAGCCAAGTTATATCCTGACTTACGTAGGATTTGAGCTCTCGGGTCTATGCTGCTTCTTGGGAAGGAGGGTCTGCCCATTAATATAAGATAGTGACACTGGATTTAGAAAATCGTGTTATTAGTGTTACCATATTTTTTTTAGAGCCGGGGTCTTACTCTGTTGCCCAGGCTGGAGTGCAACAGAATTCCTGGGCTTAAGCAATTCTCCTGTTTCAGCCTCCTGAGTAGCTGAGACTATAGGCACATGCGTCATGTCCAGCTAATTTTTTTTTTTTTTTAGAGATGGGGTCTCACTATGTTGCCCAGGCTGGGCTCAAGCGATCTTCCCACCTCAGTCTCCCAAAGTGCTGGGATTACAGGTGTGAGCCACCACATCCAGTGGACTATCACATTATTAAGAGCTCCTCCTAAGGGCCAAGATAACCTTATATTCTTATCCTTTAGTCAAATTGGAAAGCTATGTGTCTGTGGTGCTCCTGCCAGCTGCTCACTGATTTGTGTTAGACCAATCCCTCTCATCCCTACTGTTGGTCCAGTGAGTTGGACAACAAAGATGTGTTAAGTTTGCTCTGATATGTGGACAGGACACTTTGGGGTTTGCCCTGGCACTGATACCTCTTTCAACAGAGAGACAGAAAGAAAGGCTCAGAGCTAAGGCAAACACTCTGGAGTTCGTGAGTGGGGCGGGCTAGTGCTTTCACAGAACTCTTTAAGTTGTTAGACACAGTGGTTCTACCCTCG
The DNA here is from genome assembly GCA_963575035.1 of Avahi laniger. Classification (NCBI taxonomy): domain Eukaryota; kingdom Metazoa; phylum Chordata; class Mammalia; order Primates; family Indriidae; genus Avahi; species Avahi laniger. The sequence continues at coordinate 37,604 of CAUYSK010005836.1, read as the reverse complement.
CTCGCCTGCGTAAAGCTGTAGGGTCACTTGTTAATTTAGATGGATTTGGTTTTCCAAACAAAGTAGGAGCCACATCCACATCCATGTGAATGAGCAGAACCTGCAGTTTCTGTGCCCTGTAAGAAGCATGGGGTTTGGTGCCAGCTACACACCTCACTGTGTTTAGTGCTTCCGAGTGGGTGGGTACACACTACCCTGTGCATCTGCAGGAAATAGCCTTCCTGATCCTCTGACTCCGTCAGCAGGAGATTTCCCTCAACCCCTGCTGCGGCCATGCGAAGAAGCCATTTCTCTGTCTATCCCACTTCCTTGCTTCCTTTGCACTACTCATTCCTATTTCTTGCCCTGTTCTTTCCCCATTTCTTGATTTCCCCTCTTAGAGAAACTTTTCTTCCTTTGACTTGGCATGCTCTTCAGAACAGGAAAGGAACATAATTCCATATTCTTCCTTCCTTCCTTCTTCCCTTCTCTTCTCCCTTCTCTTCTCCCTTCTTTGGGATGTTCCTAGGTAGTTCAGGATCTAGAAACAGATCTCAAAGCCATACGGGACAGACAGTCTACACGACTGGCAATGTCCTCATTCCCATCTTTGCTATCTCCAAGAGTTTAGGGAGGCGACCAGAGCTGGCAGTGCTGTCTCTGCCTCAGCTCTAGGATGCCCTGGCATCACCTCTTTACCTATGATCCTGCCTTCTACAAGGTAACGTCGAGGTTTTGCTTATGTCAAAATTAGGTCATTCTAATACAAAAATTACGGATCCCTGTTTATAGAGAGTTTCTGAATCTATGAGGCGAGACTTGCAGAGTAAATTTGGCTCAGATATCCAAAATCCTGAGGAAGCTTTAAGCTCCTATTCACTGACCCTCTTGTGGGAAGGTTGTGGGCACAGAGGTTCTTTCTCATCCTCAAGTGGTGCTGAACGAAACAGGATTCATTCCACCCAGCTGTCTGCCTGCCACAGAACATGATCCCCACAATAAAGACTTTATCACGAACCTGATCCGGCAGCACACTGGAGTTCACCCATCTGGATTTAAAATCTTCAATATTTCCCTGCTTGTCTTTCAGCATCACACGCTGGCATCCCCCAAGTACATCCATTAGGCCACTTGAATCTGTTTTCAGTCCCCAAAATAAGCAGGAACACATCCCTCTCTAAGAACGTCCACAGCGGCCACATCATCGTCAAAGAAAAAACACTTTTGACGAGTTACTCCAGATCCCCTTGGAAGTGATCAGTTAGAGATTCACATTTCTTGAAGGAAAGACATTTACTCTGTCCCATTTCCACTGAGGGGTGAGCAAAGGAAAGAATGTGGAAATGAATACAGAAGAAGTAGGTTCTAGGTAGGAAGGGTTCCTTGCCTGTAAGAGCGAGGCGCTTCCTGATGAGAGGATCTAAGAGGTCACAGGCCCCCTTTCCTATCCTCTCCAACAGGTCTTAGTAGCTGGGGCAGTGTGTTCAGCCTCACCTGGTTATTTCTTCTTTCAGAGCGGCAGGGTCTGCAGGGTAAAACTTCACACGGAAGCACATGGTGAATGGGGGCTGGGCTGCAGAGAAAAAGAGGGCGCATCAGGGACGCCGCTCTCCCGGAAGATGACTGGGCCGTCCTCCCACCGGCATGCAGAGTCCACCGAACCAGCAGAAGAAAGTCCTCATGTGTTTAGGGCCAACTGACACTCAGGATAGTGGACAATTACATATGCAGACCACGGCTTACTACAGGTGGGAAGTTTCATCCCACCCTCCCCAGGGGGGAGGCTTCAGTCTTTTCATGGAGAATAAATACTTACATCGCAATTGCTTCACCACAGACTTTGTAAACTCCAACCAATGCTGAAACAGAGAACACAGAACATTAAAACCCTAATGAGAAGCACTGTCAAAAATAATTTGTTTTATCCAATTTACATAACTAGACAGATTATAGCCTAGGGTGAAAGCGGCCCAGAAGCTTGTGAAATATAGGTTTGGAGAGTCAAAAGCGATATGATTTTCTGAAATAAGCTCCCCATGGAACCTGACTGGGAAGAGGGGATAGTTCCAGCTTCAGATGCGATTTCTGGGCTTCCCTGGAAGTGCTGCGTTCCAAGGCAGGGTGCCGAAGTTCTGAGCCACGGTCCTGGGTAGGCACGAGCGACTCACGTAGGTGTGGTGGCGGCAAAGCCCCGCCTGCTCGAGCAGGGAAACGCTGACTTGAATAGGTGGTGTGTGTTTGTGTTAAGTACCAACGTTTTGGCAGGGGAGTGGGGATAGAGGCTATTGGAACAACTCCAGAAAGTACTGAGAAGTAGAAATTCATAAGGCGGGGATGGCTGGTGTATATTCCATTTTTCTTGGAGTAACACAGACTGTCAACCCCTGAATTAGAGAGCACATACTCAGGATTCCTTGGCATCCAGGGATGTTTAAAGTCTAAGTCTCATAATATAACTAATCAAAACCAATATGTAGGTTAGTATCCTTTTTCCCTTGGATTTTCTTTTTTTCTTTTATTTCGAAATATTAAGGGGGTATGAATGTTTTTGTTATATGGCTTTTCACAGAGGCAGGACATAGCATAGTATAAATATAATTTTTCCCATGGTACTTATGTTTGGGGGAAGGAAGCAATGAAACCATTCTATATATGTTTCTCAATTCTACATGGGTCCTTTATAAAATTTACTACTGATGTTTGTTGTTTTTATGCTAATCAGGATTAGCTAGGACTGCTATTATTTGGGATTTGATTATCTGGAAGTAGCTTAAAGCTGCCAGATGTAACTTCTGTGAGGGAAGAAAATTGTATTATTTAACACTGTATCACCAGTGCCCAGCAGAGAGTTCAATGCGTAGCTACTGAATGGAAAAAGAGACTGGGTCCACACTTCCCTCTTTTCTGGCTGCTTCCATTTAGCATAATGTCTTGGCAGAGTCCTCCCTCTGGCAGGAAAGCAGCCAGGGCCATGCAGACAGCATCCTGGCCTCCCCTGATTCCCAGCTATCACCTTCTGGGCTGGGCCATGGGTCATGCAGTTAATGGACCCACTAAGAGCCAGTTCTTCCATCAGCTCCACATGGATAATCCAGGCTGACATTCTGCTCTCTGGCTTCCTCTGATCCGAGTTCCCACGAGGCTGGCAACTCATTATAGCCACTCAATGTGGTTAAGAGGTCCTTCTCACATTACACGGCCCACCGCGGCTCGGCTTCACGGGGAAGCAAAGGCAAGAGATGAAATGGCACAGCAACAACTGGGGTTCCAGGCTGTGCCTGGGAAGGCAGAGGAGGCCTGTCTGTTCAGAGCACACTGGAGTTGTGTGTAGTGAGGGGAATGTAGCAAGAGTCAGGGACTCAGTAGATATAACACTCCCAGACATCAGACTGATAGATTAAAAGGAATTAACAAGGGAAGTTCTATAGAAATTAAGAAGAATGACTGTGAGATGTGTTATCAGCAGAGGGCAGATGGAGCTGAATCACAAAGAGGCTATTCCCCTTGGCAATAGCTGGAGAGAAGACTTCCATGTATACCCTAGTGAGAGCTCAAGGAAGGACTGAGGCTGGAGGAGATTAGGAAGGGGGTGAGGAAGGAGTGGAAAGCTGTCACAGCTTGTCCATGGGATTTTAAGGGTCTGGTAGAGAAATCTTGAGAGGATCCCAAGAATATGGCAATGGCCAGAGTTGCTTTTTGCAGCTGCCTGGCTAAACCTGGGTCCCAGAATCACCCGCAAATTGGTGACATGGGCTTGGGGAGAAGGGATCAGAAGAGGAAAAGAAGATTCAGAGAGGAGGGTTTCCTCCTGTATTTGGGTGAATGGGCCAATGTGGCACAATCTTCAGACTCTGGGAGCTTGACAGGGTGCACAGGAGAGGCTGGGAGCAGGTGGAGGCCCCAAGCCTGAGTCGGGAACAGAGGGGAAGGGCAGTGGAGGACCAGGAGAGACCTGCAGAGCTCCCAGAGCAAGCAGTGACGTGGGGATGGGGCGAGTGCTGGGTCACACCAGGGGAGGAGGTTTAGTTTAGAGCCTCACACCTTGAGGGAGCCGGGAGCTCACCTTCTACATCTCTACCATGAATCTGTGGACCTAGGACAACAACTCTTACAAGTCCATTTCCCCACAACCCCCAGGTACCCCTTCAAGCCTCTCTGCTCTCTTGAACCCCTCTCTCAAAGCACAGAATCACCCAACTTCAGAGGCTATCAGGTATGAATTCAGCATGGAATCTTAGAAATCATAGAGGCCCTGGGTCAGACAGGTCTGAGCCCAAGATTGGCTTTGCCGCTTAGCTTGGGAAAGTTACTTAACCTGAGACTTTATTTAGTCTTCAGGAGAACAGACATTATAATTATGGATACTCATCTCATTTGTGTTAAGGAACAAATGAAATAACATATCTGAAGCTCTTAGCTTAGTGCCTACACAGCTCAGTGAACAATATACACCAGCTGAAAGAACTAGTCTGTGTTCAGTGCAGAGCCTGGCATACGGCAGGCACTCCACAAAAGTTTATTTCTCCTCTTTCCCATTTTCTTATCTCTTTCTAGCTCCTTCTCCTTTTAATCTTTATCACCTTCACATACTCTCTTATTCTTCTCAGGCACTTTCCAACCTAACTAAAAAATAATGAACAGGATACATTTTGCCCTTTTTTCTCTATATACCACCCCATCTGGGAGATGAAGAATTTTGGGGTAGCTGGCCTTTTTTTTTTTTTGAGACAGAGTCTCACTCTGTTGCCCGGGCTAGAGGGCCGTGGCATCAGCCTAGCTCACAGCAACCTCAAACTCCTGAGCTCAAGCAACCCTCCTGCTTCAGCCCCCCGAGTAGCTGGGACTACAGGCACGCGACACCATGTCTGGCTAATTTTTTTTTCTATTTTTAGTTGTTTGGCTAATTTCTTTCTATTTTTGGTAGAGACGGGGTCTCGTTCTTGCTCAGGCTGGTCTCGAACTCCTGAGCTCAAGCAATCCTCCCGCCTCAGCCTCCCAGAGTGCTAGGATTACAGGCGTGAGCCACCGCGCCCAGCCTGGCCTTTCTTTTTAAGGAGAGAAAGCTCAGACCAAACAAGCAAACACCATTTATAAAAATAGTCCATCATTATTTTCCCACATCAATGGGGATGCCAGAGGGTACCTCCCCACCGACGGCAAAAACCAGGTAAGCAGAAGTTCCACAAACTGCGGTGTCTATGAGCTGGGAGGCTGGGCAAGAGGAGGTGAGAAATACAGTGCTATACACCATTAACTCACTCACCCATTCATTCCTTCAGCAAATATTTATTGAATACTAACCACGTTCTAGACCCTGTGCTAGTTACATGGGAGACAGTGATGAATGAGATGAAGTCCATGTTCTCAAGAAACTTGTATTTTTTTTGCAGGGAACACAGGTGATCAAACAGGTAATCACAATGTGGTGTAATAAGTACCATGACAGAGGTAGTACAGGGCACGTGGGGGCCGTAGGAGGACCCCCAGTTTAGCGTGGGGCTTAGGGGTGACTTCCTAGAAGAAGTAAAAGTCTAAGCTAAGACCTTAAGTGTGAAAAGGAGTTAGTCAGAAGAAAAGTGTGGAATGTGGAGAAGGGAGGAAAAGGAGAAGAGTGTTCCAGGCAGGGGAACTGTGAAGGTGAAGGCTCTACAAAGAAAGAAGGCACGAGGTGTCTGGAGAGCCACAGTACCATTCGGCGAGAGGACAGGTCAGGGGAGACGAAGCTGGAGAGGTGGTCAGGGGCCCGAGGTAATGGACTTGTTCCTGTATCTGTCTGGAATACCGTAATCCTTGTCAACGCCCTGTGTCTGCAGGGCCGGCTGTGCTGTGCAGAGCAGAACAAGGATTGCAGGATTTGCAAGGCAATGAAAGGGCCATGTCAGTTTGTCCCTATCTCTGTCCTGCCTAGATTGGGTTGGCGGGTTGGTATGGCACCTCGGCTGAGGCCCTTCCTATCCAGAACAATGCGGTTCAGCCCGCTTATCGGTAAGGGGGCAGGAGAGGCTCACCCTGTGCTCTGGGCTCCGAGACCACAACGCTAGCCCGGCTGCTGCGCCTCCAACTGGGCAACTTTGTGCAAATCACTGAAGCTCTCTAGTCTGCCATTTCCGTATCTGTAAAATGACAAGCTTCTCTAGGTGAACTCTAGCAAAGGTGTCTTTCAGGTCTAATGATATGATTTGAAGAGATGACATCCAACTGCAAGGCCTGGCTGGTCCCTGACTCCTGGGGCTTAACTCTGAATGTGAGTGGCACTAAGGCCTCAGGCTTATGGACTAGTCCTGTCTTCCCTTTGTGCTTCGAATATTGACTTACCCGCTGCTTATCTGGGTCAACAAAGCGGATTCCAAAATAGTCTTTCTCAAGTAGGTTCAGGTGGTGGCACAGAAGGTCAAACAGGTACTGGCCTTTGGCATCTCTCTGCAAAGAAAGCAAGCTCCGTTGAGAAGTGAGTGGGCTTCCCCAGTGTTTTTACAGTCAGGAGAAATCGTTTATAACTGTTGCATGTGTATATGGAAGGAGCACACGTCCATAACTATCTTCTCCATACTGTGATACATCGGATACTCTCCAGCATCCTGAGGCACCTGGAAGGAGCCCAAGAACCCTTCCCAAAGCCGTCAGAGAAGTCGGGTAAACCCAGTTCCAATCTCTAATGCATAAACCTTTCTTAAACTAGTAGGAGTAGGCAATGTCAGTGTGCAATACAGCATTAATTGGCAAATACCAAGTCCAGCTGGCTCTGCCTCTGAAGTAAATCTGGAATCCATCTATTCGCTTCATCCCCATTACCAACCATGGGTCAGGCCACCACCATCCCTCAGCTGGACCACTGCCAGAGCCTTCTAACTGACTCTCTGCTCTGCTCTTGCCCTTCTCAGTCATTCTCCACACGGCAACCAGAGTGATTGCAATTTATAATAGACTTAATGTCTTTTTTGCTTAATAAGTCATATAAACACATTGCAAGATATTCAAACATACATAAGTCTCCCTTCCACCCTAGGTGCTTTGTTCCCTAGCTCCTCTCCCCAGAAGCAACCTATTATCAGCTTCTTGGATATCCTTTATATGATATTTTATACATGGACAAACATACATACATGTACAACCCCCCTCCCTCCCTTCCTTCCCTCTCTTCTTTCTCTCTCCTTCTCTTTCTTTTCCTCCTTCCATTCTTTCCTTCCTTTCCTTTCTTTCTTTTCTTTCCTTTCTTTCTTTTTAGAGACAGAGTTTCACTTTGTAGCCAAGGCTGGAGTGCAGTGGCATCATCATAGCTCACTGCAACCTCAAATTCCTGGACTACAGGCGTGCACCACCATGCCCGGCTAATTTTCTTTTTTTGTTTTGTTTTGTTAGAGACAGGGTCTCGCTATTGCCCAAGCTGGTCTTGAACTCCTGGCCTCAAGTGATTCTCCTGCCTTGGCTTCCCAAAGTGCTAGGGCTGTAAGTGTGACCCATCGCGCCTGGCCCTACATCTCCTCTTTTTAAAATATATTTGTAACATTTTTATAATCTATTCTGTTTCTTGGGTTTTTTTTTCCCCTCCCACTTAGGATATCTTGCAAATCCTTCTTACAGTACATATAGATATGCCTCACAGTTTTTAACTGCATACCACTGTAATGAACCCAAAGATATTTACCTAGTTCCACGTTGACAGAATTAGTTTCTAATGTGCTATTACAAACAACGTGGCAGTGAACACTCAGTGATCTTTAATTACCTTCCTCACTTCTGCTTACCACCATCAGTGGCTTCCCATTGCTCTCAGAATAAAATCAAAACCCTGATCATGGCCTCAAAGGCCCTATGAAGCATAGCTCCTGACTTCTCTCTGAATTTAACCCAAATGATTCTCCTCACTACATTCCAGCCATGGCCTTTCTGTTCCTGAACACTCCGAGGCTCTTCTGCCTCTGTGTCTTTGTATTCCCTATGCCTGGAATGCTCTTACGACAATCCTTCTCAGCTACTCCTTGTATTTTTCATGTGCTAGCTCAAGCGCCCCCTTTGCAGGAGGTCTTCTCTTCTAGAATGGCCCTCCCAGATACTTTCCCTCTCGTTATCCTGTTAATGTCCTTGATGGCACTTCTAACAATTTGTAATCATTTTGTTGGTTTGTTTATTTATTGTCTGCTTCCTTTCTAGACTGCGATTTTCATGAGGGCAGGAGAACTTAGCAGAACTTAGCACAGGGCTTGATATGTGGCAGGTAGGTACTCAATAGTTATTTGATGAATAAATTTGAGTGAAAAGAAGTTAAAAGGCTGCCTAAAAGGTTTCACAAAATGGTGAGAAACTAGGCTGTTTATGACCCACAACCTTTTACTTCAGAGACCTGCCTGAGTACCTGGGATGAAGTGGGTGGAGAATGACTTGCACGAAACTGTGAAAACATCTGGAGCCCTGCAAAGCATCGACCTGTGGGCCTGTCCTCAGTGGTCTCTGCAGCTCAGCTCAGAAGATCATCTTTGGTGGGTCCATGTCTAATTTTGCATCCAAATTGAGGTTGTCTGATAAGATCCAAAGATCTCGCCCTGTGCCAAAGCCCAAGGCCAAGGGTAATTACAGAAAGGTCTGGCCCTGCTCCAAGAACGGGCATATTTTTAAGACCTTTACAAAAGGTTTACATGTCACCTCTTCCCCTTCTGCTGGCTCACCCTGTACTATCTGTGGAGAACTGGGGCAGGATACAAAATCTCTCAGCAAATACCTTAAGAAGCTTATCCTTGCAGGGGCTGAAGGATGGGTGAGGGGACAGCTCAACTACAGAAGGAGGCAACACGCGGGCCCCTCGCCTTCCACCCTGCTGGCCTCACACTCCCTCTCACAGCAGTCCCGAAGCAGTGGGCCCCACTCCCCATCTCGTTTGTCCCCCCACCAGAAAGAGCTACTCTCAGGACAGAGACTTATGAATCGCACTGCGACTTCTGGGTGGTGGGCCACAAACCAGGTCTTGCAAAGGACTCCATTAGCAACTGTCTCCTTGGGCAGAGCCTGCCAACTGCTTCTTTACTGATGCCCTAGAGTATCCGAAAAGCTTAAACTGATATTTAAGGTTCCTCTGCGAGCAGAGGAAATATGTTTAACTATCCCACGCAGCATGTCCTACACTATTATCTCTCTTAGAACAACTAAAATGGAACAGTAAGAGTGGCATATTATGATTATTTTTCTCTACAAATTTTACTTTGCACCAAGCTGGCTACTATAATACACTGTGATCAGCTGGTATGAGTTTTAATGGCTAAACAAGTTCACTTTCATACATAACAACCATATTAGCAAGGGCCTGGGATAGAGATAGCTATAGGGAAAACGTGCTTCTGTGATGGAAATCCTACGGACTTTTAGTAAGAATCCGCCTTCCATAACAACAATCACTCTCAGGGCTGGAAGCTCAGAAGTGCTTGTAAGGCTCTTAACAAGTAAGAACCCTAAATTCAGCAGATCCAACTTCAGAGTGCTCCCACTTCACAGGAAGAAAAAAGCAGCACAGTTTTTCTCTTGCAGTGGTTATGAAACAAGGACATATCCCATTATACATTCCCTGTATCTATAAAAGAGGATCTTTTTCTGTTTATTTCTCAGCATCTGGTGAATCCCCTGGCTCCCCACCATGAAGTAACAGTTCCCTCAGGTTCCCATTTCCCGGTGGCGGATTCCTGGTTTTGAGCCACGAGGCTCTTGCGTAGACTAATGAAGAGAAGTCGCGGTTCTAAGGCTGGGGGTGGGAGTACGAGGAACGGCGAGTGAGGAAGGATCAGAGCTCCTTCTTAGCAGAACTCCATGAAGTCCAAGTGGCAGGAGCACGAAGGTAGAACCGACTTAAAGCCCTGCTGAGGCACCTTTCACGGGAGGCTGCCGCACGGCCCTCCCCTAAGGTACTCGCGCGCGTGGCGGACGGAGCATCCCTGCGGCAGCACCCGGGTGCAGTCACATGCAGCTGCACATCCTGCTGGGCCCGCTACAACGGCCACTGGCAGGGGCAGGATTTTAGGAATTTCACAGCTTCCTGGCCTCGTGGGTCCCCTTGCACTTCCAGCTGAGTCCTAGGATAACCTCTCCATGGTCTCCCAGCCCTCAGCCACAGGAGCCTGTGGACTATTCCGCAGCAACCAGTCTTTTCTTCGGGGGACGGCAAAGCCCAGGGACTTCTATCTTCTCCTCCCTTTGCAATTACCCCGGCACGATGGCTAAACCGTGTGTTGTGCGTTGAGTGTCGTGCCATCGATTAGCCTGGAGAAACAGGCGCTTGTGCTGACAGGCGATTACTGTTTAGTCACAGAGTCAGGGCTCGAGCCCGAGGACGTTTATCTTCAGGACAAGTGAGCTGAGGCGGAGCACCCAAGTCCTTACCCTCCAGCTAGACTTCTGAGCTTGTTTTCTTCCCAAAGACATTATTGGGTCAAAATAACTTATTAAGCACCCATTTAAAAAATAAATTTGTATTTTATGAACCACAATAGTACCTACACTACACATATTTGAAAATAATAATGCCTATAAGCACAACCCATTTATTCTCTCTATATGTACAGAATTACTCACGAACCTGAGTAATCATTCTGCAGCTGCGGGGGTAGGAGGATGCCTGTTCTTGCTCCTCCTGCCTGGCTCTGGTTCCCTGTGGTTTGCATTTCTTTAGGGAAGGGACTGAGGCAGCCAGCAGTAAGCAAGCTTGGGCCAGTGACCTAAACTATTCAAGGTTAATTGCATTTTCTGCCTCATAGTCAATACCCTTGGGCAGGAGAGAAGCTTAATTTTAGCCCATCGTAGATGGGGTCAACCCCAGGGACTCTGGCACTAACGCAGCGTCCTGATGGGGGAAGCTAACACGTGGAAAGCCTCCTCTCATTAGCCTTCGCTTTTTTCACTCCTGCTTACTTGTGAGGCACACAGATTTTAAGTGCAAACTGAATGGGCTTGCAGAGGCAAGAGCAATCACAACTTTCTCCGGGCTGTTTAAAGGGGAGCTGGCCATGGATTCACCGGCCCTTAGAGGAGGCAGCGTAAGATGGGGGGATTATGGCAGGCGGGCACCTGTGGCCCCAAAGTGCAGAGTCCAGCAGTGGAAAAAGGCCAAGACTGGGGGTCTGGGGGAAAGGGCAAGAGCTGAACAAGTTGTCCTCAGAGGCCTGACAGGGAAGACATGGGCACCAGGGATGGGATGACACCTCAGCCTCCATTCTAGCCTAACTTTATACTTAAATTTCTTGTAGGCCGAAGACTTCCTTGCTGTCCTCATCAGTGTCCTTTAAGGACGCGTGTGGTGTGCCGCTATCAGCCAGGTTCAGGAGCAGATGCTGTGTGGAAGCACTTTAAATTCACAGAGGAACAGCCACGTTAGCTCATCTTCGCAAGGCCCTGGCATGAGTGAGCTGAGCAGGACAGTGTGTGTCAACGACTGGGGTGTGGTCTCTGCCCCTGTGGTCACACGCTACACCCAGCCCAGCGCTGTGAGGCAAAGTGAGGGTGAGGGTGCAAGTGCTAACAGGGGGCCCCAGATTTTCTCACCTCAGCACCTTCCACACTAATTTACATTTTCTTTGAAGGGAAGGAACCCCCGCTGAGCTCCTGGCCCACGAGCCCACTTATCTTGCTTAGGCTTAAACCAACAAAATCTGTCCAGGAGCTGCTGAGGCTGCAGCTAGAAGAGCAGCCAGCTCACTCCGGGAAAAGATCAGGAAGCTCATTTCAGGGGCAGATGCAGAGACGTCCATCTGCAAGCCACACTGTCTGGTGTAGCAGGTCACCACAAATGCAGCAGGGCCACAGCTCAGCCCTGCCCAGGTACTCCCCTCTGGTCCCTGCTCTTCAAAACTCAGCAGTCAGGCTGAGGGGGCTCCTGGGATCCTGACTATAGTGCCAGGAGGCTGCCATGGGCCAGGTAACCATGTGGCTCCTAAGGGAGCACCCAGCCCCCGAGTGGGAGGAAATCGGAGTTCAGGAGAAAGGACCAGCGCTAACCAGCCACTCTTCTCACCAAATCCTTACATGCAGCAACTTCTTTGCCCCAACAACCCCCATTCTCTATGCAAATCGAGAGCCAGAGTGATTTTCATGATGCCACGCAGAGATCTGTGGGTTCAGATGCCAGGTGCGGTGCCGCTGGGAGCCCTGTTGGCAGTCCTCGCTCGGTCAGAGAACCGGCTTAGCTCATCGCCACATGGTGTAGCACGCAGAGGACGTGCACGTGGGGCGGGAGATCACGCTCAGTCTGGAACACGGAGGTCACTGTGTGCAGGCGAATGTCATGGGAGGGAGGACTAAGTGTTCTGTCAGCACAGATGGCCCAAAGCAGACTCAACGAGGGCAATTAAGACCTTCTGAGCAGAGCCTTCAAACCGGCTGCTGCACAGCCTGCAAGAGCAGGGCTAGCGACAGGACTAGTCTCATTGAGATATCAATGACGACGCTTCGAAAGCCACAGTTTCTCATTCCTATGTGAATTCCTTGCAGCTAGTGAAGTTTCTGGAAAGAAAAAAAACAGGGCTGGGCCTGAAGAAAAGCAGACTTTTTCATCTTTCCCACTTTTACAAGTAAGGCATTCTTAAAAGCATCACTGCATCTTGCTATTGATTGAATAAATTTTGGCTGTAATTTTCCAGCCAGTGCTGAGTATCTCAGCAGACTCACCATGTCACAGCTGCAGAATTACTGGACAATCAGCCAGGCTGAGTTCTTTGTATTTGTGAAGCTCGTATTTTCTTTCTCGCTTCTGTCTCTCTTCCTCTTCTCTCTCTCTCTCTCACCCTCTCATACAACTATGCATCTCACAATTTTGCTTCAGATAACTTCAAAAGAAAATATAGAATTTTGGGAAAAATTGACTTCTTCTTGTCCCCAACCCTAAGGACACTTTGACAACTTACTTTATTGTTTTTTTGCAAAAGCAAATGCACATGTTGTTTGGCAAATCTAGGCATTTCTGAGGATATAGGGAGTGGCCTAGGTGGCCATGGTCCGAAGATATATGATAAACTCATGGGTCCTCATAATTCTGCAGCGATTCCCCCAATTTCCTTCCCCTTCAGAGAGAATTGTTTATTGGCCAGCACCAACATATGTGATGATCTTGAGGTGGACACAGCCCATAAATAAAAGATTTTGAGTCCTGAGTGCAGTCTCCTTTTCAGCTCTGTCAGGTCACTCATGCTCCCTACAAGTAAGGTGGAGGGACGGGGAGCGGAAAGCACAAGCACAAGACTCGAAGTTAAGGCCCTGGTCTGCCACTTCTCTGCTTGTGACCTCAGATCCATCCCTTACTCTGAGCTTCAGTTTCCTCCTCTATAAAACAGAGTTCATACTCCATCTCTCAAAGGATTATTGTGAGGCTCATAACAAGAGACACAACACACACAGGGTCTGTGAAAACTCACAAGCCCTGTGAACCTTCCTACCAACTTCCTCGGCCTCCAGTGACCTCTTCTTGTAGGATGGATGGACGAGAATACTACAAGGCCCTGGCAATGAGACTATGCTCTGAAGGAACAGAAGCCTGCCCTCCTTGGACAACAATACATGGGTGGATCCTGGCTACATGTGCACCTTGTGGTGTCCCCAAGATATGGGAATGGCCAGCATTTTGGAAGTATGCCTCACGGGGCTCTCCAAGCCCAGATCTACATCTTCCTTGTACCTGAAGACTATTCCTTCCAGATCAGATCAGAAGAAGAGTAGAAAATATCAAATATATGCAATCGGCCCAAAGCCCCTCAGATACCTGGCAGGTTCTACTCAGTGCCGCAGAGACAGGAGGAGCTGAGTGAGGTGGAGGATGAGACATGACACAATTGCAACAAACATTGTATCTTTATTTTTTTTGAGACGAAGTCTCGCTCTGTTGCCCGGGCTAGAGTGCCATGGCGTCACCCTAGCTCACAGCAACCTCAAACTCCTGGCCTCAAGCAATCCTCCTGTCTCAGCCTCCTGAGTAGCTGGGACTACAGGCATGCGCTACCATGCCCGGCTAATTTTTTCTATATATTTTCTAGTTGTCTGGCTAATTTCTTTCTGTTTTTTAGTAGAGACGGGGGTCTCACTCTTGCTCAGGCTGGTCTCGAACTCCTGACCTTGACTGATCCTTCAGCCTCGGCCTCCCAGAGTGCTAGGATTACAGGTGTGTATCTTTTAATGCTTTGGCTTTGATTAGAATAAAAAGTATTTGGCAAAATGTATTTCAATAAATTAACTCAGAGCCCTGATCTCTTTCAAAAAACATAACAGGTTCTCTCTGGAGTTAAAGCTACAGGAGCTAACTGTATCATCAGACTCTTCCCCCTGAAATCCCTAGGTGACTGTGGAACAGGATGTTGGCAGGTAAAGGGGAGAGGGAAGGGCAAGTAGAGCCCACAGCTCCCCAGTGGCAGTCCCAAGTTCCCCAGAGCATCTTCTGGCATCCTATCCGGGAACCAGACAGGTCATTTTCACTGCTTCTCCTGAGAAGGCTGGCCAGGGCCTCCACTGAAAGCCCCTTACCGCAGCAAACAGAACTCTGAGGTGGGTTCCGAGAGAGGGGGTTCTTGGTTTTGTTCTTGGTCTGTGGTCTCCCTAGTGGAACAAAGCCAGATTTATGAATGCCTCTCTTTCCACCACCAAGTGGAAAGAAACTTCCTCCCTGGAACAAGACTGAGAGTCCCAGGAGAGGAGGGAGACTGCTGGGACCAGAAGCCAAACGGATGGGTGGAGAGACAGTTTCCTGTACAAATGCTGAGGTGTGAGAAAGCAGCAGGACAGACTCCGAATCTCCCAACAGTGGTTGTCCCAGAGGTGGAAGAGGAGAGGAAGGGGAGGCAAGACGGGAGGCGCACAGCTAGCTCGCTCAGAAGGCAGAGCTTCCTTAATAAGCAATAAATTCAGAACCATATCATGCTCTGGACCAGTGTTTCTCAAACTTGAGCCTGCACCAGAGTCACCTGGAGGGCCTGTTAAAATACATATTCCTGGGCCCTACCCCTAGCATTTCTAGTTCAGGGGTCTGGGGTGGGGCCTGAGAATCTGCATTTCTAACAAGTTCCCGGGTGATGCTGCTGTTGCTGGTCTCGGGATCACTGGACCAGATCAACCCTTCTCCAGCATCTGTTTGTCGCTAGCAGTTCTTGAAGCCAAGACTGCAGGGATAAGGGAGAGAGAAGTGGATATGTGACCTCTACCACAATCCAGCTCTGTCAGCACAATCCTCACTTTCATTAACCTTCCACATTTTCATATGCCAAGAGCACCAGCTTCAGAGCATTAGGCTGTGAGTTAAATACTGCAAAGAAACTCTGTTCTTTCCTGCCAGGTTTTCAAATTCTGCCTTTCAGTAGGCAGCTACCCAATTCTGGCCAGAAAGGTCGAGTCGCCAATTACCATTTACTTTCATTGGCTAACTAACTCAAAACTCACTGTCCTTTTGCTATGAACTAGATCATCAGAAAGTAAAGCTGGTAGCTTTCATTAAACCTAATCCAGGTGAAGAGGTCCCCTTCTCACCCCAGTTCTGCTGTCAGTGACAGAGAGTCTGTTCCAGAACATTTCCTCTCCCAGCCTCTGGGCTCTCTTGTCTAGGAGGTGGGGCTAGGAGGTTCCCCAGCCTTCTACCTGCTGCCGCCTACCTCCCTGCATCTGCGCTTCTTAAGGCTTCTCTGTCTTGGCTTTCATGACAGCCTTCTCCTTCACTCCGTTTTCCTGGGAGAGGATCTAGGTGCCCTTCCATGGAGGGGTAGGTTTGGGATCTATGCCCTGAGCACGTAGTTCCATGCCAGGGAGCCAAGTCCTCCATGTTCAGCTTGGAGCAGGGAGTCTGGGGTAGGAGAGAAGTAATGGGAGTAAAGAAAGGCAGATTCTGGTTGTGTTTCTTGGGCAAGTCATTGTCTCTCTCTGGGCCTCAGTTTGCCTCTCTGAAAATAATCTCATGTCCCCTTACATGCTCAAAATCTCTGATTCTGTTATTAACTGATCAGAGTAATCATATCCTAGGTCTATCTTCTCCTAAACAAGGATAAAAAAAATTTTCTAAAGAGTAATTAAGTAGACTTCACAAGGTAGATGTTTAAGACATTTAGGGCTAGTTTAATTAATTAAAAAAACTCAGGGCCATTGCTCAAAATAAATGGAAAGAGTAACTAAACAGAATCCATTTAATTCTAGAAACTGCCTCTAGCAGGCCTGAGACAGTCAGCACCATTATGTAAAACTATTATCCTGCTATGAGTCTGGTCATTTTGCACTCAGCCGTGAGCAATGGAAAATGCTGTTAGATCACCCAGTGCACGCCTCCAGCCTCATACAATGAGGACTATTGCAGGATCTCCTCAGAGTGGATCCTGAGGCTGGTGCCACCCTCTGTCCTCTCTAGGCCCACTATTTCCTAGACTGCAATCCCGGTGGCAGTGGGGATCTTGAATTTCTATGTGGGAGGGCCTTAGGGGTGACAGTTTGGCTGGTGTGAGGGTGGGGAGTAAAGTTTCATTCGTGTGGCCCTCTATATAAGATTGAGAACTCTTTGTCCAGATAAAGAAGGGATAGGGACTGAAAGGGATGGGAAGGGGCTGACAAAGTGTCCCTTCCAACCTCATCCCAGCGCTGTCCCAGACTTGACCAGAGGCAGAGCCCTCTGGACCTAGGCTGAGGGATTATAGAGGCTGAGGATGTGCTCTGAGATGAGTGCCTCTGGGTCCCTGAACTTGTTAGTTTGCTGAGCAGCAACAGGTGTCTCTTGGTCTACAGATAATTCTTGGGCTTGGAAATGTATGTCCCAACGTGCACTGGGGGTGGGGTGGGTGACCAGATTCCCAGTGCCTCAGGCAGAAACATGGCCCAGGCTTTGCAGCATGATGGAGAGAGCAAACAGAGGAGGCAAGACTTCTTGAAGTGTGGGACAGTTCCTTCTGCAGTTTTGGGCAGCAGAGTAAGATTGAGTGGAGGAGAGATAGGAACCCTGAGCCCAGCAGGGCCCCCGGGGCCTCTGGCACATCCCTGTCATCTCTGTGCCTCTGCACAGCAAGGTTGCAAACATGAGACCAGGAGTCCACGGAGGGCTGCACAGTAACACTGGTTGAGACGTCACCACTGAAAAAATCTTAACATTTGCTCCAACTGAATATTGTGTTATCTGAAAGCCAAAAAATGGATGGAAAATCATTGGTAAAAACACTCAATTCAATATATATCTATCGAGGGCCTGCCTCCCTTGGGCAAGGCAATGCCTGAGCAATCTCCAGGTTGCAGAATGAGGGGTTTAGAGGTATCTGAGAATGACTTGGGAAAAGCCATCTTTTTTCCTCTGACCTCATGGCTCCCTGCCTGTGCCACTTCACTGTCCTATTGCTAAGCCTCCATATTCATGTCCATTCTCCTCTCTAATGCTGGGAGAGACAGAAATGTGGTGTCTAGTGTCTGCATTCATGGGTCACAGCCCAGTGCCTTGTATGTGATCCTTAGGAAGTATGTGCTGATTAATTACTAACTGAATATGACCCAGCTAATTAGCAACAGCTAATTTGACCTGATGAGCTCCTCCCTCCTCATACCAGTGAGATCAGTGCTGGAAGGACAGAGAAGGATCAAGCTGGGGTAAGGCTGCTCCTAGAGATGGTGTCCGTGTCCAAATCGGTCTAATTTAACCCCACAAATTCATTTCAGGATTGGCCTGCTGGGCATTACCTTTTGTCTAGTTTGCTGATTCTAACTCCACAGGCTGTACTTGGGAGCAGAGGGAAAGGGGCTACATTTAGGCTCCCAGCCCAAACTCCACTGGGTTCCCAGAAAGATGCCTGCAGCGCAGCTCAGCTCCCAAGTAACTGCTTATGCCGCCGACACGCAGTCATGGGAAAGGAAAACACAGCTCTGCTTCCAGGAAGGTCTCTAACTGGGTCCTTGCCATTGGAAAGAGAATTACGAGCTCAATATTGGAAAAGACTAATCACTACATTTGCTTAATTATATTGATGTGAACCTCATAGCCAAGTTATTTTTAGGAAGTTGATGCTGGAAAATACTTCCATGCTCCTGGGCTTATGTGAAATAAGATTTAGGATGTTCTTAATGTCTGGAAATTATCAAATGCCTTTCTATGGGTAAGTTCCACATGTCTCTAGGGCTTTCCCTCACAGTTTTCCTGATGTTTTGCCTGTCTTTCTAAAATATATGCTGACACCTGGCCAAGATGCCACAGGATCTTTAGGTCAGCCCCTAGGATCAAGGAGAGAGTCGTGAGAACACAGGATTGGATACCTGCCTTAGCATTCGTCACGGGTCCAGTTCCTCAGGGGTGAACTTGATAGAGATCTGCAAGGTTAGCATGTGGGATGTTTAGTAAGAAGTGCTCTTGGGATCAACACCCATGGAAGAGAAGGGAAGAAAGCTGGAGTGAACAGAGGGGGAAGCTGAGCTGCAATGTAAGCCCAAATGTTTTTTTTTTTTTTTTTTTTTTTTTAAAGAAATGGAGTATTGCTCTTGCTCAGGTTGGTCTCAAACTCCTGAGCTCAAGCCATCTTCCCACCTGGGCCTCCCAGAGTGCTAGGATTACAAGCGTGAACCATCACACCTGGCCAGTAGACCTGGTGTTGACTTGGTTGGACCATGGGGAGCTCTGATGTGACAATGGCCTTTCAGAGTTGCTTCATGTTGAGTCAAAATAGCCAGGCCTTTTATATGCTTGCCTTGAGCAGCCACTGAATGTAGACCACTGTCACCAGCACCCCGAGGGGGGACCTGGGTGGAGCATCAGAGTCCATCACCTCACTCTTGACAGAAACCCAAAATCGTAACTACCATTTCTTAAGAGCCTACCATGTGCAGAGCATTCTGCAGGCATTACCTCTAAGCTAACAATTTCACAAGGAAGGTTTCCATTAGTCTCATTTTATAAAGAGAAACTAAGGCTTAGTGAAGTCAAATGACATACCTAAGCCTACACAACCAGTCTGAGGGACTCAAACCCAAGACTGCCTTGTTGCAAAGCTCACATTCTTTCCAAATGGTAAATTCTCATCCTTTGACTTTCTCATATGGTGCCGGCAGAAGCAACCTACAGCTCCATTCTTCTACATAGCTTTGGTTCTTATAATCCTCTGACTGTACGTATAAATGCACATATATCTAGCCCATTGCTTGAATTCCTTTCTGAACTCTTTGGAATCATTAGACCTGGGCACTAATGGCCTGCTTCAACCAGAAAACCACTCCTGTTGAAAACAGTACAGACACTGGGCTTTTCCATGAGGGCACACAAAGGGGGAAATCCTCAAACTCTAGTGGAAACCAGTAACCTAATCAACAACATTTGAAGATTTTGAAGAAACAAGCAGCATTTAAAGCCAGATTTCTTCTTCTTCTTTTTTTTAAGAGTTTTATTTTTTGATCAGAACATTTCCAAATGTCTATACTCTGGAGATTGGATATCAGTTGGTAACTGATCCCCAATCCCCCAGACTGGGGAGCTGATGAGAGGTCTATGCATCCTTTTTATAGTCCCCAAAGGCTGTTATTAATCTTGCTCCTTCTCTGTACACTCCAGATCTCCCTAATCTTCAGCGTGACATGTATGGGCCAAAGGAAGTCATCCGTTCAAGACAGGAAAAGCTGCTGCTTCAGCAAAAAGATGCATCATTGGCAGGTTTATTTGGCCCTGTGGGGTTTTCTCCCCAGGTAGAATATCTCATGTTGTTTTCTGGGGTGTTCTTTTTAATTTGTCCAAGATGCTTACTGTGGCATCAGACCAGGTAAGATACAGACTGAATGGAACAGGCTCTGGAACAGCCTCCTCAGTATATTCAAGTCATCCCCACACTCCAAGAAAGAATTCTTTTGGGGCCCTATTACTTGCACCCATTCTTTCTGCCCAAGGACGCTCTAGACATGAGGAATGCTGGGATGATTCCCTCAATATTCCATTAACAAGAGGGCAAACCTTATTTTTGGGTAGGGAAGAACCTCTCTCAAATTGCAATGGGATGGTATATGTTGTAACAGAGGTATGTACAAGGTACAGGGATAGTCTGGCAGGAGCGTGACTATCAGATAGATCCCACAAAGGGTGATTTACAAATTGAGTCTTGAAGGATGCTTAGGAGTGTGATGGCCTAGGAGTGGAAGAACAGCAAAAGGAACAGCATGTGCAGAGCAGGGCACATTCTAGGTACAAGAAGAGGTAGAGAAGGGCCAGATGGTGAAGGGCCATGTATGCCATGCTATGAATGTTATTCTGTGGGTGACGGTAAGATTTTTTAGGTTTTTTTTGTAGAGACAGGGTCTGGCTATGCTGCCCAGGCTGGTCTCGACCTCCTGGCCTCAAGTGATCCTCCTGCCTAAGCCTCCCAAAGTGCTGGGATTACAGGCATGAGCCACTGCGCCTGGCCAGAGCTGGAAAGATTTTAAGTAGGAAAGACTTGAGTAGATTTCATGTTGGTGGAGGAGGAATGAAAGACAGTAGAAGCTGGGAAACCAGCTGGGAAATCATTGTAACAATCCAGGGAAGCTATGATGGGTCATAAGATAATGGCAATGAGGATTAAAATGTGACAGATTAAAGAAATATTTAGGTGGCAGAATAAACAGTACTTAAGTGACCAATTTGAAGAGGGGAGTGAATGAGAATTAGGAATGGAGGACAATTTCAATTGAGCATGGAGGCAGGGAGAATAGGTTGAAAGGCTGTCATCTTTAAATTGAGTGTTATCACAACAACTTTGGTGAGTGAGTCATTAATCAAGGCTCTGACTACGGAATTAAGGAAATAATTACAATTTCTTAGATCAGTCACTACATTGATCTGTTTTGGCAAATCCTGTGTTTTAAAACAATGTTTGCTAGAATACACTTCCTTCTTGTAGAACTAAGGTTGAAGTCAATTACGAAATATAGAATCATGTTTGTATAAAAAGAGACTTGTACATTTCTTTAAAGAAAATTTTAGATGTTCTCTTCCGAGCTTCCATAGCATTCTGGGCACACACTCTCAATATGCTGTATCTACCTCTCAATATGTTGTAATTATCTCCCAATTTGTCATGGAGGACTGGGTGGATGGGACAGGGACCTCGTCTTACTCCTTCTGCTGTGCTCAATCTTTGAAACACAGTGGGCACTCGAGACATGAATCCTGACTGAAAAAAAGCTTTAAAAAATTAAAAGTAGTAAATTATGCCTAACAAATACCATTCTAAGTGCTCACTTCCCAGACTTGCCAGCAGAACTGAAACTAATTCTGCACAGAAAACTAAGGGGGCTGCTTCTGTGGACTCAGTAGGGTCTCAACACCAACTTCAGGTTGTATATTGGTGATGATTTTCTCAGCAAAGAGAGCCAATTTCAGACACGGATACATCTGAAGATTAGCCCATCGGCAGGAGTTTCGGTGGCAGTATTTTCTCACCCCTAAAATTCTTATTCAAAAAATATATTAAGAAAATTACTGTTGTTCATATTTGTTGTCAAATTAGCCATGACAGCTGCAAAATGTTTTCATTTTTAATTGACTCTCAAAAGCTTCATTTGCATTTTCTTTAACATAGGGATATTGTTAGAAAAAGCCAGGCTTGCCGGTAAAGCGGTAGACGGAGAGGGAGGGAAAGGATGTTTCAGCTTTAGTTCTTCTGAGTTGAACTTAGTATTTTAAGTTAATCATCTCTGATCTGTCATTAGGGGATTTGTCCATATGCTTTTTACAAATTATAGCTGCTAGGAATTCATAATTTAAGAATGTATGAAGGCCAAGAATATGGAATTTCAACTAATATCTGAAATGATGGCCTCAAAGACAAGAGGCCCTCAGACATCCGCCCCCTCCCTCTTCTAGAGCAATCTAGTACAAGGGCTATTGCTCAGATGCAGACATTTCCAAAAGCAGCAACAATGAAACTCATTATGAGTTTTAACAACTTGCTTTTCAGAGTCTATGGCGCTTTGACAATCTAAACTTAGGTTTGCTTAATGGAATGGCTTTGCTTTAGAAAACAGATTTTGTGGAGGGCTTTATAACCCTCTTCTCCAAAAAAATGCATTTAACCTTACTCATCTGGAACAACAGAAGGAAGGAAGAAATGGGGAGAGGGCCAGCATTAATACTTAGTGATGTCTTAATTTTAAATGTTCATACTGAAGTGAAATTTTTGTTAACTATCAATGACAACTATCAATATAAAGGTCAAAATGTAAATGAGTCCTGAGTAATTAGGTATTAATAACAATACACAATACACTTTCATGAACAATTAGTGTTCCATAGAGTACTTTAATATTAAGAATTAAGTAGACCCAAAACTGTAAGATCATGGATATTTCACAACACTTTAAATTCACCTCTGTACTGGGTGGAATAGTGTCCCCCAAAATTCATGTCCACGCAGAACCTCAGAATGTGACCTTATTTGGAAATAAGGACTTTGCAGAAGTAATGAGTTAAGATGCGCTCACACTGGATTAGGGTGGGCCCTAAATCCAGACTGGTGTCCTTGCAAGAAGGCTGTGTGGAGGCACGGACACACCAGAGGAAAGGGGCCACGTGAAGGGGGAGCAGAGTCTGGAGTGAAGCAGTCACAAATCAAGGAATGCCAAGGATTGCCAGCAACCCAGGATTCCAACAGAAGCTTGGAAGAGGCAACGACGGATTCTTCCCTAGAGCCTGGAGAGGGAGAATGGCCCTGCTGACACTTTGATTTCAAACCTGTAGCCAGAACCATGAGAGAATAAATTTCTGTTGTTTCAAGCCAGTTTGTGATTGTTACGGCAGCCCTAGGAAATGAATACAACCTCTCTTCCAGAACAAAGGTTCTATTTAATACTTTGTCCACGGAGTCTTTCCTTACCAAATCTGGTTGTTATGACCTCTCTTCTTACTCCCAGCAAAGTACATTGCATGTGGCCTCTCCATGATTGATCACTTTCTTATCTTTTCAATGCCATGACCCATTGGCCACTCCCTATCTTGGTCCACTTTCTGTTACTTATAACAGAATACCTGAAACTGGGCATTTATAAAGAAAAGGAATTTATTTCTTACGGTTATGGAGGCTGAGAAGCCCAAGGTCCAGGGGCCATACCTGGTGAGGGCCTCCTCCGTGGTGGGGACTCTACAGAGCCTCGAGGCAGCACAGGCGAGGGGGCTGAGCGTGCTAATGTGCTGGGTTCACATCTGTCTCCCTCTTCTTATCCAGCCACCAGTTGCACCCTCATGATAACCCTTTAATCTGTTAATCCGTGAATGGACTAACCCATTCATGAGGGCAGAGCCCGCATGATTTAATCACCTCTTAAAGGCCCCACCTCTCAATATTGCCACATTGGGGATTAAGTTTCAACGTGAGTTTTGGAGGCGACAAATGTTCAAAAACTAGCACTCCCCTCCTCACTTCCAAGCTGCCACACACAAATTGTTTTAGGCAAATCTGGCTACTTGACATTCCCAACCAATCTCCGTATTTCCTACCACTGTGCCTTTGGTCATGCTGTTCCCTCTGTCTGGAATATTCTCTTCATCTCTACCTGTCAAAATTTTAGTAAGACGTCAACACTTAAACCAAATGGTACCAACTCCATGAAACAGTCTTCTATTTCCCACTAGAATTAATTTTTCCTTCATTTGTATATTATATTATCATTTACAATATTCCATTTTGTTACCATGTTCCTATATAAACACCTAAGCTCCATGAGCTCCTTAAGGACAAGGGCTATCTTATTTATTTTAGCAGTCCCCAAGCATACATGCTGATTTTTCTTAATTCCTGTGGCATGAATTATGTATAAAAGTGTTTTTGGCATTAAATGTAGCCTTGTGTTATTTAATGGCACATATAGGTATGTTTTAGCCTCCCAACAATATTTAAATTCCCCAGCACACAGTTGGGTACCAAGAAAGCATTCAATGAACTAGCTCTGAATGATATCCTCAAAGAGTTTTTAGGGGCTCTTTGCTGACAAAGAGCCTCAGGTACTTATGAAAATACTTTCCAAAGTAAATGCTCAAGAAACCAAGAATTAATTTTCATCATTTTAACAATGAGATGCTTCCTGGAAAAGATATAAACATTATTGAGAAGTCTCAGTTCTTTTAGGCTTAGCTGAGTTCCCTTGAGTCTGTCCCATGCATGGTTAAGGGGTCAGCCAGAGATTTGGGCAAAATTTATGTACAGAATTTGGGGCTGTCTTGTCTACCTCTTCTTTCTGGGATTTTTCTCCTCACTTTCTAACTGTTGTGGTTGTCCCAAACCCTGACCTCTGTGGGTTTGCTAGAAACTGGATTTCTATGAGTTTTAACTGCCACATGTGACACCAGACAGGATGTGCCCTTAAGCTAAAAGCCACAGAAGCATGGGAGGCTCGCCCACTGCCATTTCCTTCTTACAAGAGTAGACCCTGCTTTACTTTCTGCCTGCTTTTTCACATGTTCTGGTGGCCTCAGGTGGTTGCTTTTTATATTTTATTCAATATTCACAGTTATCCGTGGGAGAGCTGGTTCAACAGGAAGTGCTTAGCCATTACAGAAAGTAGAAACTCTCTTCGTTAAAAATTTTGATGTCTTTTTTTTTAAATAAAATTTTTTCCTGAACCCAGAGAATTAGAAAGAGTATTAAACAAAAGCCAAAGTCATAATCAGTTGTAAGCAGAGGAGAACTGATTTAAATCATTACTCAGGAAGTCTCAATTTATTTTTTAATATGAAATTACTTTTACCTATTAGAATATCATAATGAATTAAGTGGGTATGGGTACCTCAGCCTTTTTATGCCTGCCACGTTCCCCTCCTAAGCCCACTGTGATGACATTAATATTAAATAAAAAAGATATGCAACTTCATGGACACACAACCACACGTATCCAACTCTAAATGTACTGAAGTGTAATGTAACCTTTGTGAAGATTTCTTTTTTCTTTTTATTTTTACAGTTACAGCTTACACTGGATATGAAGACTTCTTAGGGATATGGACAAGAGGGCACACTGCACTACAGAGAATGAAACTTCCCCCTAGATCTTTTTTATTTTTTTTAATTTTATATAATATTTTTAATAATTTTGTGTATGAAGCAAAGTTTGTGTACATTGAACCATCAGAGAGCAAATGTGTCGCTCACTCAGCCAACACGTGGACAATCTGTGTTTGTTTAACAGCATGATCATTCCTGACTCTGAATTTATATAAGCAATCATTTTCTTATACTTATTCACACATAAATAAAAAATAAGCCCTACCATTAATATAGTGAAAAAAAGTGTTCAGGGTAACTAAGAAGCACAGCAGCATCACCAGAATACCTGTATCAGCTGTTCAACAACAACAACAAACAACAGCCCCCCTAGATCTTTTTAAAACATCTTGCTCAAAGTCTCCCTTCCTATGACAGCTACCCAAACCTGTCCTCCTCTCAGGTCTCCTCTTCCAGTCCTAACTGGCCCCCTTGCTCTCTTCCGGGTTTTTTTTGTGTTTTTTTTTTCAAAGGGGCAAAGTTCTTGATTGCTCCTAATCTGCAGCTATGTCCGTTTCTCTGCTCATCACGACAAAGGGAGACAGTGGAGCTGTGCAGCACAGTAATCTTCTTCCTCATGGTGTGACGGGTGTGTGTACGTGAGTGTGTAGCATGATTGTGAATACTTATAATTTAATAGTTTTCTTCTGTCATATTTATATATTCAAATACACGTGGAAATAACACAAAGCAAAGGGATGTGCTTCACGATGGCAGAGTCTGAGTACTAACTATGCACCAGACACTTTATTTACACGTATTATTTCTAATTCTCTCCATTTTCCAGATGAGGAAATTCAGGCTCAGAGCCACTGTTCATTCTCTTTCCACTCCAACACACAGCCTCCGGGGCATCTCTAACATTAATGTAAAATGCATTAGAAAACATGAAGATATGTCTGAGAGTCTTGGGGGAGAAGACAGGGAGCAGAGGGTTGGGTTGTCTTGTGCTCAAGAGAGAAAATTGAGGGACTGGGGTGGTTGAGGGAAGAGGCTTAAAGGCAGAGTTCTGTTGGATGGGGCAGGTGGACTCCATGGATGGAAGAGGGTCTCAACCTTCCTCCTCTTCTCTTCTAGCCCCCATTCCAGACATGGTGGCTGCCTGGCTTCCTCTCTGTTCCTCAACACTCCAAGCTCATTTTTAAAGACAGATACACTCTTAGTGATGACCTGGTTAATTTATTTACTAAAGATAATTAAAGTAGATACTTTGGAAGTCTTGTAGGCAATTTCAATCTTCAAAGCCCTAGGTAATGCCATTTCAAGCATTAAACTACTTCTCTTGGTTTACCCACAAGCTAGAAAAGTACAAGATTTTGAATTTCCAAATACCTTGTCAATGTGCAGTGAGTTGGTTCAAAAGAAAAAGAAACCTCTGTTTCCTATACCTGTAGAAATGACTACTTTTAAAGTTATCATGTGAGTAGAATTTAATGAATACTTGTACTGAAGAAACTTCTGTTTTATTATATGATATCCTTTCAAATCTAAATTTCCTGGCATAAATGTCTGGAATGGTTCAGTATTACACAGGGATGGCTGCTCGATATTTACCTTGGATCGGAGAGTACGTATGAAGAATATTACCTAGGAAATATACTACTGGAGGATTACAAAAAGCTGACTAAAAAAATTTCCATTTCAACTATGCTCCAGACTCCATATATTAAGAAGCTATCATCTCAATTTCACGCTGATAACTTTGAGTTAGGCAAAAATTGACAGCTAAAATTATCTTCCTATAGAGTTTGGGTGTTGTTTTATAAAAAGCAATTTATGAAAAAAAAATCCATTTGAAATTCTAAATTAAATTTTAAAATGATGGTTTTTATGATCCCTGGTTTTAAGGAGGTTTCAAGGAACAAGATGACATGAGAAACAAAAAGAAGAATGAACCAAGAAAGAAGATGGAAAAGGAAGCAAGACGATGAGTAAGTTGCATCACCGACTAAGGTGGTGACCACCGGGAAGGCAGGGAGAAATGCCACACCCCGGGAGAGAGCACAGTTGAACTTTGTATCAAGCAGCGAGCATAGAGTCCCGGGAAAGATTTAGTTTTAATAAATTCAATTTCTCTTATTACTGAGGCAGAGGCAGCTGAGATACATGAAAATTAACAGATAACTCAAACCTTACCATATTTCAACCTCCTCCAGTTCTTAAAACATTTTACCTCAGATGTTAGCAAGAGGTAACAAGTGGCCAAGCTAACAATTTTTTTTTTTTTTTTTGAGACAAAGTCTCACTCTTTTACCCGGGCTAGAGTGAGTGCCGTGGCATCGGCCTAGCTCACAGCAACCTCAAACTCCTGGGCTCAAGCGATCCTCCTGCCTCAGCCTCCTGAGTAGCTGGGACTACAGGCATGCGCCACCATGCCCGGCTAATTTTTTTTCTATAAAGTTTTAGTTGTCCAATTAATTTCTTTCTATTTTTAGTAGAGACGGAGTCTCGCTCTTGCTCAGGCTGGTTTCGAACTCCTGAGCTCAAACAATCCGCCTGTCTCGGCCTCCCAGAGAGCTAGGATTACAGGCATGAGCCACTGCGCCCAGCCAAAGCTAACAATTTTTAAATAGCTATCCTTGGGCTTATTCTCTCACAGGTGGAGATTATGAACAAGATGGATGGGGAGGGAAGATCTTCCCATGAGAATACCCACCCACCCTTGTTTTTTTGATTTTTTTTTTTTTGTAATTTTAGATTTTTAAAAAATTTTATACAAGTAGACTTTGATTTAAAATAAACATATAAAAATTGAGAAGAATATTGCTTGCAACAAGGGACATTGGAAGTAGAGGAATGAATTAGGCAGGGAGTACAAAGAAATGGCTCCCGCTCAATAGATAACTTCAGGCAAACACCCAGAACTCTGGAAAAATTCCCAACCGGGGGATACCCTTTGCCACACGTTGTTTCCTTCAGCCCACAAAGTCTGACTGAGTTTGTAACTGTAACTTCAGGTCAGAAAAAGGGGAAAAAACAAAAAAACCCAAAACAGCAAGAAAATTGGAAGGCACAAGCACCCATGTAATCTAGAATTTTCTTGGGGTGAGGAGTAAGGGTAAGGAGAAGGGGATACTTTTGGTTCAGCACTACAGTCAAGTGAATTCTGCCAGTGTTGAAGAAAAACTTTGTAAAATAAAGGTGTACAAAAACCTAACAAGCACATCCCACTGGTGAGGAAGAAAGCTCAGAAGACAGCTCGCAAAATGGCGCAGAGAGAAACAACTGGTACTGTTTATTTGGATGTCTGTGCCATGGTGGGTACAAACTATATTCTCTGCTCTGTGGGACCAAAACAGGATAAAAAAAAAAACTCAACAAAAATCCCCCAAATCCCAAAAAAGCAGCAAGAAGGAATGCAAGAAGTCTCACAGAACACACTGAAGAAAGCAAGCTAATGTTGGCTGAGTGCTATATGTGTCAGGCACTGTGTTAAGCACCATACATGTATTCTTTAATCGTCACAACAACCTTATCAGATGGGTACCATCATCATGTCCTTTTAACAGGTGGGAAAATCAAAGCACAGAGAAGGTAAGTAACTTGCTCAGCAAGTGACTTAACTAGGAATTGAACCCAAGTAGTTTACAGAACCTGAATATATAATCATTGTGCCATATGGCATTTTCCAAAGTAACAAAAAAATAGGGCCAGGTGCGGTGGCTCATGCTTGTAATCCTAGCACTCTGGGAGGCTAAGGCAGGAGGACTACTTGAGCTCAGGAGTTCGAGACCAGCCTGAGCAAGAGAGAAACCCCCGTCTCTACTAAAAATAGAAAAATAGCTGGGTGTGGTGGTGTGCACCTGTAGTCTCAGAAACTCAGGAGGCTGAGGCAGGAGGATCGCTGGAGCCCAGGAGTTGGAGGTTGCAGTGAGCTACAATGATGCCATTGCACTCTACCTGGGGCAACAGAGCAAGACTGTGTAGCAAAAACAACAAACAAACAAACAAACAAAAACAACCAAGTTGACGGGATAAAAGGGATAGAAAGTGTATTGTCCTCTAACACCTAGCTGCCGCCTGGGAAATCTGGGAAGTCAGGATACAGTGGTAGAAGTCCTGAGTCCTCTTCAGTGTTAGTCTCTGCCACCCATCATTATTTTTAAGGGAAAAAACATACCTGATGCCACCCTTTCTTCTAAATTCAAGTTTGAATAAGTTAAAGAATTAAAAATCTGCTTGGATTTTTGACACATTCATTCCATTATATTAAAATTTCAATTAAATGTCAAATATTCGTTGAGGGGAACATTTCAGTAATTTGGTGGTTGAATCATGAAGCAATTATGAGCCCAACTTCTAAAGCAGTTTCCATAAAGAGGGTGTAATTTTTTTCAAAGTATGTATAAATATACACACATACCAATACTCCCTCTCTCTATCTATATAAGATATCTTCAAGCCAAGTTCCCATTTTTTCAGGTTCTATTTATATGCAACCAGTTCTAAGAATTCTCAGAAAAGGACAGGCCTATACTGTCCCCCAACTAACATTTCTCAGAGCAAAAGCCTCATCCATTTTACAGGCATGACCTACTTAGAGGGTTCAGATTCTGTGATAAGCGACATGCAGATCTGAGGACCTTTGATAGGTAGCAAATGAGATGAAATGAAAATGACCAAAATATTCAGAGTCATACACCTTAGGTTCTCTTTTCTATTTGCCATCTGTCCATAGCTCATTAGGTTCAAACCACATTTTTGTGAATAAAAATCTAGAATCTGGGGACCTCTTCATGGGATACGTCTGCTTCACAGCCACACAGACCCAAAGCAGCAGCAAGCAGGGGACAGGGCTCCACTGTTGTCAGCAGGCAAAGCCCAGTGGGAAAGGACTCAACAAGGCTCACGGATGCGGGCACCGCAGGCGCCCTCGCTTACTACTTTGGTGGCCCGTGTGGATGACTGGGAAAGGCCTTGCAAAGCCCCCACAAGGCTCCCTGACATCCCTGGCAGTAACTGCAAGCTCCTCACTTCCTCCCTTCCATTCAGCCCCATCCGCTTCCACCTATACTCACCGTCTAGTCCCCCTGCACAATGGGATGGACTTTCCATACTTTTTCTAAATCAGTTTTAGAGCCCTCTTAACTTTCTGCTCAGTGCTGTAATTCATTATAAACATACTCTATTCTTACTAAACTGTAAACTCCCTTCAGGTAGGACCCACTTCCGATTCCCCTTTCCGAAACTCACGGAACCTTGCCTGGTAGATGTTCAAAAAATACTGAATTGAACAAATGCTCCTAGAATCCAGTCTCTGAAAGTCCTATGCAGCTCAGTAGAAACTACAGGATTAGATGGGCACTGTGTGAGCCTCAAAATGTTCATTCTGGGCTGGGTGCAGTGGCTCACACCTGTAATCCTAGCACTTTGGGAGGCCAAGGCAGGAGAACGTTTGAGGCCAGGAGTTCGAGACCAGCCTGAGTGACACAGCGAGACTCAATCTCTATGAAAAAAAATAAAAAATTAGCCGGTCAAGGTGGTGCACACCTATAATCCCAGCTACTCAGGAGGCTGAGCCAGGAGGATCACTTGAGCCCAAGAGTTTGAGGCTATAGGGAGCTACACTCACGCCACTCTCTACCCCAGGCAACAGAGCTAGATCCTGTCTCAAAATAAATAAATACATAGATTCATAAACAAATAAATGTTCATTCCTTGTACAACACTAGAGTTGTTGGATCATTTTGCACATGCTCACAGTGCTTTCTGTAAGTCTGCTTTGCATACTCACCAGTGTCCCAAAGGTGAAGCAGTCCAATTAGGCAATGACTACCCATATATCTATTTATTTATGACAAAGTCTTGATCTGTTATCTTGGGTAGAGTGCAGTGGCATCATCATAGCTCATGGCAAACTCCAACTTCTGGGCTCAAGCAATCCTCCTGCCTCAGTCTCCTGAATAGCTAGGACTTGTACAGGCGCCCGTCACCACGCCTGGCTAAATTTTTCTATTTTTGGTAGAGACAGGGTCTCACTTTCACTGAAACTTGTCTCAAACTCCTGACCTCAAGCAATCCTCCCACCTCAGCCTCCCAGAGGGCTAGATTACGGGCGTAAGCCACTGCGCAGGCCAGCAATGACTGTTTAAACACACATTAATTATGCATTCGGAGTCCTAAATTGAACAGCACAATACCCAGGAAAATACTTTGGACACAAGGCATCCATTACAGGCAGAAGTGATCTCTCACGTCCTGCTGTGTACATATTTGGAAAGTAAGTACACTTCAGGGAGCTCTCTTTACTTAAAAAAAAAAAATAAAAAGGATGAAAGATGAAAAGAAGACATTTGTATGCTGCATGGAGACTCCATGGCTTGGGAAGAGTACTTGCCAGGTAGTCAGGAGCTTTGGAACTTGCTTTGGTCATTATGACAGATGAGCTGCTCAACATAAGAATGCCTCAGTTTCTCTAACTGCTTCCTTCTTAGTGTGCAGGAAGGCTAGGGGATTGTCCTATGCTGCATCTGGGCAGGCTCTGGTTACAAATTCAGGCTCATTGATCCCAGCAGAGATACTGGCAGGTTGGTGAACCCTCTGAAGAAAACCATTCCACTCTCTGGTCTAGAGGCCGTGTGTGCTAGACGTGCTTCTGCAGAACAGGGAGGAGCAGAATGTGACCAAGGAGGGACATGTGCCTCCTGTGATGAGCTCCTAACCCTGACCTCATTTTCCCCAAGAAAAAGGGGAGCAGGTCATTGTCTGGGGAGGAAATTGGCTTCATGCTTTGAAACATGCATTCACATAAATGAACAACCACGCTTAAACCACAGCAGGGTGAAAGCTGATGACAGGTCCTTGGGAATGGTGATTCTGCAGCCTCTCTCAGCTCTCTCAGGTATGCTTAGACAAACACACACTCCTCAGGGCAGGGGTGCATTAAGAAAGACATCGGTGAGCTGCTTTTAACCTCAGGTTCACCTGCAGCTCCTAAGTGACACAGACAGAGCACCCCCCTTCAGTGGATCTGAATCCCCAGAGTGAGCTCAGCTTGGGGCCTGGCATTCTGGGACAAGGGAGAAAACTTCGACAATAGGGCACAGCTGGGACATCCTTACCAGTGACAGCAATCTCCAGATTCTCAAAGGGTTTTCTCTAGCTGCTTTGCTCAGCTGTTTTAATAACCAGATAGAGAAGCTGGCATTTAACAGTTGAATGCTTCCCTCACCATCAT
Source organism: Avahi laniger (assembly GCA_963575035.1). Taxonomy (NCBI): domain Eukaryota; kingdom Metazoa; phylum Chordata; class Mammalia; order Primates; family Indriidae; genus Avahi; species Avahi laniger. The sequence goes on along the minus strand of CAUYSK010005836.1, from coordinate 5,492 downwards.
TTTGGTACTTTGATTATAGGCAAAGTGACAATGACTTTTAACAATAAGGATATATAGTCTTTATTATAATTTCCTTCACATAAACAGAGGTTGATTATCTTGGTTTCTTTCCTTTAAACATGGTATGAGACCAGATAACAAAATTCAGATGGGGCAGTCTGAAGATCTAGAGAAGAAAAGCACTTTTATAGTATTACGATTTCATGTACAAGAATGCATAAGGAAAAAAGACGAGAGAGAAATAAGAGCAAATGGTAATATCAGTGTACTAAAGTGCTAAAGTTAGGTCAAGAGAGTTTTTCTCTTAGTTTCTAAATGTTCTCTGATACCTTTTATAATGAAACATATTTTCTGTATTTGCAAAATTCATCTCTTTTGCTTTCATTATTATTTTTAATTGACATATAATTGTACATATTTATGGGGTAGAGTGTGGTATTTCAATACATGCATACAATGTGTGATGATCAAATCAGGGTAATTAGCGCATCTATCACCTGAAACATTTCTTTGTGTTAGGAACATAAAATCTACTCTTCCAGCTACTTGAAGATATACAATAAATTGTTGTTAATTATAGTCACCCTATAGTGCTATAGAACACTAGAGCTGCAATGAAAAATATTTTGTATTAATAAATAAAATGATTCATGGTGATTTTAGACTTCAAATACTAAAAAGTTTGTGCTCTGGATAATTAAATACAGATTATTGAATTTTCCACACCAGATGAGATGTGTGTGCAAGCACCTCATACACAGAAAACTGGTATAAATAAATTAGACATTATTGCCCTTCAGTGCTTTTTATTAGGCTGTTGTGTTGGCAAACTATTTAGAAGGGCTCTTGTTTGTTGTGGTGACTGATAGTAAGGCTGAAGGGACAATTCACATGCCATCAACCAAAAACATCCTTATACTAAAAAAGGACTTGCCCACTGCTTCTTTGAAAATAAAGGAACAATGACCCAGGTCAAATTCTCCTCTGGCCAGGACTCTTCCTCATCTTGCGTAGAAGGCCAAATCTGCTAAGGGGCACATCCTTCTGGGCCAGAGTCTGTATGTGCATCTGTGTGTGTGTGTTTCAGAGTCGCCATGTGGCCAAATTGCCACAGTGTGTCCCATCTAAGCTGAACAAGTGGCTCTCCCAGGAGGGGTAAAAATCAAACAACAATCTGCTCAGCACAGCAAGTAACTTCCTCACCAGGTGGGAAAATCTGGACCTGCCCTATGCTAACTTTTGATCTTGCCCCACATAAGCAAATGCTGCACTAAATATATATTCCAAATACATCATATCAGGGAGCCAAAGCGACACCAGCATACCGGCTCAGGCTAATGCTCTGTTATATGGATTAGAGTGAACTGGAATTAAATGAATATTCTCCACCACAATTCAATTGTTCTTTATACAGTTTTTTAATGAGATTCCGCCCAGTGTCACAGCAGTACTTATGTAATTACTCTATATAACTCTGCCAGCAAGGAGGGAATGAAATCTCCTTATCAGGGTATTGCAAACCAGTAACACCTCAGCAGCCTGTCTCTGCTGCATTTTGGATAGCCTGGGAGCACAGCCATCACGCAGAGGGAACACTTGGGTGATCGAGGCTTCGGCACTGCGACTCGCTTCTAGGAATGAGCTGCCCTTTCTTGGGATTTCTCAAGAAAACGTTATAGGAAAAGAAAGGGAGCCTGCAGCTTCTCAGCCGGGTCCTCTAACTGGGGTGGTCAAAGGGGCAGTGCACAGCCATACATGCGGCCAGCCTGCAGCCTTACTCAGAGGCTACTGAAGGCACTTTGCTGGAACCCTGGAACAATCCGTCCAGGAGGGAAGTGAGCAGGAGAAGAGGGGGATGGAGAAGAAAGTAGTTTGTTTGGTTCCTTGAGGAAAACTGCAGGTCAGTAGAAAGCAGAATAAAGGAAAAAAGGACAGCTGAGAAAGAGGTCAAATCTGGTCTGGAGACATTATCTACTAATAAAGTAGGAAGACAGGCCTCTGCCCACCACTGCTGAGGGACCCCAGAAGCCAGGTGCTAGACCTTGAAAAGTTCCACTGAGGATCTGTCCTGGGGTCCTAAGAATGACTTTCTTCTCTGTGTTTTTTTTGTTTTTTTTTTTTTAAAGAGATGGAGTCTCGCTCTGTGACCCAGGCTGCAGTGCAGTGGTGGGGTCATAGCTCACTGCAGCTTCCTGAATAGCTGGGACTACAGGCACATGGCACCGCCAGCTAACTTTTTTATTTTTTTAGAGACGAGGTCTCGCTATGTTGCCCAGGCTAGTTTCAAATGCCTGGGCTTAAGCAATCCTCCTGCTTTAGCCTCCTAAAGTGCTGGGATGACAGGCATGAGCCACTGGGCCCACCCCAGTGACTTCCTTCTCTACTGACAATTCTGGCTTTAGAAGGTAGGAGGAGCCCAGGGCTGTCCCCCAAGACCACAGCTCAAGGACTTCCCCAATTCCCACTATCCAATGAAGGAATTCAATCAGCACAGTCTTGGTATCTGCTAAAGAGTTCTCAGAGCTTCCCCAGAGAGTAAAATTACACAGAGTCTGCAAGGTAGAAAGAACGTGGAGGGGGGACAGGACCATTGTATCACAAAGTCCTTGCTGGCTGCTTTCCAGGTGTCTCTCTGGTAGCATACGCATCCCTCAAGCAAGGCTCAACCCTTGGTGGTAGAGACAGGCAGGGGAGGGGGCAGAATTAGGAAGCAAGTGTTGCTTCTATTCCACAACCAAAAGATCAACAATGAGAAGAAGGCTTGGTCAGACAGCAACAGGAAAACTCAAGTGGAGAATTACTACTCTTATGGCCTGCATTATAGACGGCCTGTATTATAGACATTGTTCTGTATGGCCGACTTCTACATACCACACTGCTCACTAAGCCTTGTAGATCCTTCTTTGCTCTCTACCGCACCTGCCCCTCACAACTACTTCCCTCCCAACAACAAACACCTTAGGCCTTAGCTATAATTCACACTCCTTGTGTAAACAGAAAGAGTGCTTTAGCAAATTTCCACATTGTACCTTTCATGTGTTATCGCCATGGATGGTACTGTTTGCACTTAGATGTGTTAACAGTAAGACTCTAGTAATAACAATACTTAGCACATTTTAAACCTTCAAAGGGTATTCTCAGCTATTATGTGATTTCACAGCTTCAGACACAAAATTCACAGAGACCAGAAGGATGGGTATTCTTTTATTTTATAAAGGAGGAAAAAATAACTCACAGATGTTAAATGACTTGCTTAAAGTTTATGGCACAGTTGAAACTGGTTCCAGGTTTCTTGATCCTTACACCCAAGGACTCATTCTATGAAAAAGTCCTGTGCTACTTGGGTGGAATGACCATTACGGAAGAAATATGGCAGAACTCAGCTGCACGTAAGGGAGAGAAAGCTGCTTGGCCAAGCCTTGTCAGTGTCCAGATTGAATTAAGTATCATCAGGAGAAGGGCTACTCAGTTTGTACACTTTTCATCCCTTCTTGCTCTCATGCTGTCACTAGGGACTGACACAGACTGTGATCCAGGGCCGCCTTCTGGGCCAGAGATGCCTCTGCCTGTTCACTTACCCAGGAGGAGGCGGCCTGCTGGAGGGCCAAGGCCCAAAGGAGATGGGCAAGCTCATCGCTGCACTTGGTACTGTCCTGCCCACCGAGGAGCTGTGAGACTGTGGCTCAAAGGTTATATTCACAGACTCCAAATTATTCAGTTGACCCTATGTGCTTTCCTACCCCCAATACAGGAGCTGAGTGAGAGGACAAAGTGAGAGTTGGGTGGCCAAAGTAAGATGAGTAATACTAAAGGGTAAGCATAAGAATGACACAACCAAAGATAAATGGGGTTGCTTTTTACTTACCCAACACCATCCCAAAATGTGTAGGTGACAGTGGAGGAGGGGAGGGTTGACTCATCCTAGTTTGCCACGTCTGAACAAGAACTATGACATTTTATTTAGCATTTCTGTAGCATCTCTTTCTACAGAGCTTGGTACTTGCCACATCCACCTTCTCTTAACTTGATGAAATATCCTGTCTAACAGGGGATGCGAGGGAGCAGTCCATGCCCTTTAATAAGACTGTTCCCATCGTCCCACAAGGCCTAAGATAAAATTCACTTTTCTTCATGAAGTCTTTTCTGATTTCGTCCAGCTAGCTATGATATTTTTCCTACTTTAAATGCACAAAGCATTCATCTCTAAACTCATGTCTCTTTTGTGCAGTCAACTCATTCCTCACAGCCGTTCAGATCATGTTCCTTGGGGGCAGGGACTGGGTCCTACTCATTGTTTACCCCCCCGCAAGCCCTGGCAATAATGTCCTGACCATGGTGAGGAATCTATAAATATTGGTCAATCAGACGTGATTATTTTCTTCCTACACTCTGTGTCAGGGCCTCTCATAGTACTCCCTGGTGTCCCCCCAGGTAGTGTTGACCATGGTGAGTGCCCGTCTTGCTGGAGAGGCACAACCTTCATCTCTGAGCGGTGTAGTGTAAGGACAGTGGGAAAAACTGGCTGGGAGGTCAGAGGTTTCTCCTAGTTCTAAAACTCTATAATTCTAAAATTTTAACTAAATGAAAACAAGAGGTCAGTAAGTTTGGAAGGAAAATAATATTAAATACTGAAATAATAGGCCGGGTATGGTGGCTCACACCTGTAATCCTAGCACTCTGGGAGGCCGAGGCAAGCGGATTGTTTGAGCTTAGGAGTTGAAGACCAGCCTGAGCAAGAGCGAGACCCCATCTCTACTAAAAATAGAAAGAAATTAATTGGACAACTAAAAATATATAGAAAAAATTAGCCGGGCATGGTGGCACATGCTTGTAGTTCCAGCTACTTGGGAGGCTGAGGCAGGAGGATTGCTTAAGCCCAGGAGTTTGAGGCTGCTGTGAGCTAGGCTGACACCACGGCACTCTAGCCTGTGCAACAAAGTTTGAATTTGTATAAAAAAAAAAAAAAAAAAAAAAACAAAAAAAACTGCAATAATAAATAAATGAAAAGGGAGTCGGGCATATTGTAGGCCCAGGGAAAATACCAAATATTCAGAGGTTTCTGGGGATGATATAATTTAAGATGCCCTGTCAATAACGGAAGAACATTTCCTACATAAAGTGGGGTATCTCTAGCGTAACAGGGTTAGGTTTAGGAAATGTCTTGAAATGACATTGAATGAATCTATATTGAATAAATCTGACAAGGAGAGTCCAGGAAGGGCAATGAGATCATCAAAACAAGTGACAATCTCAAGAGACAGTGAGCTCGAAGACACTCTGTGACTGTGTGTGTGTGTGCAGGTAGATGTGATGTATTCCTTTTCCATTTTTCCTTTCATTAAGTTTTCAAAGTTTTTATTATTTTTATTTCAAAATATTAATTAAGAGGGTACAAATGTTTTCGTTACATGAGTATTTTCTATAATGTTTAAGTCAGGGCTTTTGGTGTGCCCAGTTGTGATGTATTAAATACAGACTTCGGAATCAAATTA
>CAUYSK010005835.1:0-28032 GCA_963575035.1 Avahi laniger | reverse complement strand
CAGCAACCTCAAACTCCTGGGCTCAAGCGATCCTACTGTCTCAGCCTCCCGAGTAGCTGGGACTACAGGCATGCGCCACCATGCCCGGCTAATTTCTTCTATATATATTTTTAGCTGTCCAATTAATTTCTTTCTATTTTTTTTGGTAGAGGTGGGGTCTCACTCTTGCTCAGGCTGCTCTCGAACTCCTGAGCTCAGAATGATCCGCCCACCTCGGCCTCCCAGAGAGCTAGGATTACAGGCGTGAGCCACCGCGCCCCGCCTGCATCCTAATCTTAAAGATGTAAAAGTGTGAATAAATGAGCACCTTAGAATTGGTGAAATATGGTACCTGCCCTGCAGGGAGAGCAAAATAAACTTGTCATAAAGGCAGAGAACACCGCGGTTTCCTGTCTGCCTCCCCTGTCTCCCAAGAAGCAACCACTTCTGGCTCTTTGAGTTGTTTTTCTCAGCCTCACACATCTCGTATTTCTAAATAAGAGGCACGCACTGATCTTCTGTTAGATCTTTGTTTTAGCCATTCTTTGCTTCCTACCCGTCTACCTGTCAACCCTGCACTGTCTGCCGACCACCTTGTCTGATACAGGAGGAATCCCCGCCCCACCCCACCCCATTTCCTCTCCTCCACCATCCATTGCAGAAGTCACGTGGCCATTGGGGCTAAATCACTAGTCACATTTCAGATGTACACATCTTTATGTATATATTAATATATCATGCCTCAATTATAAAAAATCAACCCAGTATCTACATGATATTTCTTATACAAATATTATTCGTAGGTGAGCATTGCATTTCCTTTCGTACTCTGTTTTTCCTGAAGTTCACAGTGACTTTTTATTATAGCTTTATCGACTTGTAATTGATGAGTGATACGCTGCACGTATTTAAAATGTACAATTTGGGCCGGGCGCGGTGGCTCACGCCTGTAATCCTAGCACTCTGGGAGGCTGAGGCGGGCGAATTGTTTGAGCCCAGGAGTTTGAAACCAGCCTGAGCAAGAGCAAGACCCCGTCTCTAGTAAAAATAGAAAGAAATTAATTGCACAACTAAAAAAAAATATATAGGAAAAAAAATTAGCCGGGCATGGTGGCGCATGCCTGTAGTCCCAGCTACTTGGGAGGCTGAGGCAGGAGGATCGCTTGAGCCCAGGAGTCTGAGGTTGCTGTGAGCTAGGCGACACCACAGCACTCTAGCCTGGGCAACACAGTGAGACTCTGTCTCGGAAAAAACAAAGAAACAAACAAAAAAATGTACAGTTGGTCAATTTTGATATACGTGACCACTGGGGAACCACCAGTGATTACATTCATGCCCCTCGAGTCCCTCTTGCCGCTTGGTAACCTTTCCTTCCAACCCTCCTGACCTCCACCGCATCAGGCAGCCCCTGGTCTACCTTTTGTCACTTTAGATTAGTTTGCACTTTCTGGAATTTTAGATAAAAGGAATCCCACGGCAGGTGCTTTTTTGGTCTGGCTCCTTGTCCCTCGGCTTCGCTGTTTTGAGATCCACGTGTGCTGTGTGGATCAGTAGTTCGCTCCTTTTTGTTGCTGAGTGGTGTCTGCTACGGCATCCGCTGTGGTGCAGACACACCCGGGTTGGTTCTGCCATTCACCTGTTGATGGGCATTTGGGTTGTTTGTGCCTACTATGAGTAAAGCTGCTGTGAACACTCCTGAACAAGGCCTCGGGTGGCCATGTGTTTACATTCCTTTCGGGTAAATACCTAGGAATGGATTTGCTGGCCCTATAGAGTGGGTTTACCTGTACGAGAACTGCAAAATTGTTCTGTAAAGTGGCCACTGTAGTTTGGTTATTTGCCCCTCCAAATCTCAGGTTGAAATTTGATCCCCAGCATTGGAGGTGGGGCCCAACGGGAGGTGTTGGGTCGTGGGGGCAGATCCCTCATGAGTGGCTTGTGAGTGAGTTCTCACTCCCTGTTCCAGAGAGAGCCGATTGTTGAGGAAAGCCTGGCACCTCCTGCCTCTCCCTCTCTCTCTTCTCACCATGAGGGGAGATCCCCTTCCCCTTCCGCCATGAGTGGAAGCAGCCTGAGGCCCTCACCCAGAGCAAGCACTGGCGCCATGCTTCCAGTACAGTCCGCAGAACCAGGGCCGAATAAACTTCGTTTCTTTATCAATTACCTGGCGTCAGGTATTCCTTTATAGAACACTAAGCGGACTAAGACAGTGGTCGTTCCAGGCTGCATTCCCACTAGTAACAGCTGGGAGTGCCAGGTGCTCCACACACTCAGCAACTCGTGGAATTATCAGTATCTTTTTGACTCCAGCCATGCCAGTGGGCACGTGGTGGTATCTCATTGCGGTTTCAATTTGTACTTCCCTCATGCCTGGTGATGCTGGGCACCTTTTTATGTGCTTATTGGCTATTCATATCTCTTCTTTTATGAAGTAATTGTTCAAATATTTTGCCCGTTTTTAAATCGAGCTGTTTGTCTTGTTGGGTTGTGGAGGTCGCTGGGTGTGCGGGGTGTGAGTCGTTTGTCAGAGATACGTATTGCAAACATCCTTCTCCCAGTTTGCGGCTTCCTGTTCATTTTCTGAACAATGGCTTTTGAAGAGCAAAATTCTTAAATTTTGATAGTCTATCGATTTTTTCTTAAACGGTTTGTGATTTTTGTTTCCTTTCTAAGAAATCAATGGCTTAAAAAAAAATCTCTTTCCTGTAGTTTTAGTAGGAAGACAAATTAGTCATGTACGATTTCTCTGTCATCTTAATGAGAGGAACTTCTCCTAGCTCATTTTCTTTTCTTTTTTTTATTTCAGCATATTATGGGGGTACGAATGTTTAAGTTACGTATATTGCCGTTTCCTCCCTGCCCCCAGCTCATTTTCTTCATGGGAGGATTCTCTCCCATCCTGCTTTGCACCCTCTTTCATCCCAGGGATATGGTAGAAGGGGCAGGGAGCTCCAGCTTTCACTCCCGGCTCCAACCGCTCACAGTTGTGTAGGCTTGGGAAAGTCACTTAATCCTTTTGAGCCTCGGTTTCCCCATCCAGGGAGTCAAGGTAATGTCATGATCTCAGGGAGAGGTGGCAAGTTCAGACAGGGAGAAGGCTGTCACCAGCTCCTGACTGCCTCTGGGCAGGGCAGGTTGAGGCCTTTCGGCCACCTCAGAGCCTTGACTGTCAGAATGGGCCGGCTCCCGTGACCTCACTGCATGGCAGGGCAGACAGAGACCCAGACAGGGCAGGAGTCCCAGAATCACACAGCTTGCCCAGGCAGGGAAGAGCCCCTGACTTCTGTTCCTGAGCTCTGTCTGCACCCAGAGCCACTTCTGGGCTAGACCAGCTGGCAGAACTGGCCATGTCCTCTCCCTGGGATGGAGAAAGAGCCTGCTCCCTGCCAGGGCTGGACACTCTTAAGACTTCTCTCAAGTCTTGGCGACCCCACCCTCTGGACCGAAACGCTCAGGACTGTGCCAGGGCTGCACCTGACTGTGGTTCTTTAGCGCCACCTACAGGACATATTGAGAATGACATGCTACATGGCTTCTCTTGAGCCCCATATTCCAGAAACTCCTGGCTGGGAAGGTGTTCATTTGTAGAGCATTTCTTGTATGCCCAGGCCAGAGCTCTGCACCCTGCACAGGCCTCTCCCCTGACCCACACCACAACCCCTAAGGCAGGAACTTCATCATGGTATTGAATCAAATCTAACACCTTCAGTTCAAAGATGCACCACTCATTTTTGTGCCACTGAAAAAAACAAAAAACCCCATTTCCAATTAAAATAGGACACAGCACTTCCTTACCACTTAGAAATTTTATTTTATACTTATCAAAGGCAGATTTTTAAACTTTACTTAGACAGATCTTTAACATATTAATATATCACAGCCGTGTATACATAGAAAGGAAACTGTGGTCAATTTAGTGAAGGTATTCTTAAAACTTCTGCACACTCAGAGTCTGACTTTTCTGGATCGCTTTTTCATTCGGAGTCATCGGGTCTGTGTTTTTCCAGACATTATTGTGCTCTGTGTCATTGGGGGCACAGGAATTGCAGCTTTTCTTCAGAGCACACCGGTATCGTCTCCGGTGTCCTTCCAAGCTGCAAGTGTCGATGCGCACGTGAGGCTTTGACAAATAAGTCACAGCTGCTACCGAGTCACTGCAGTCATAAAATACGGACTGATCGCAGAAATGTTTAATGGGTGGGGGGAGCACATCTTAGAACAAATGAAATATGGTGTCAGAACTACCTTGTTCAACAAAAGTCCTGGGGTCCCCCCTCTATGCCAGGCCCGTGCAAGGGGCAGGAGACACGGCCCCAAACAAAAGTGACTCGACCCTGCCCTTGGGGAGCTCAGAGTGCCACAGGGGAGACAGACATCAAACAAAAGATGGGCACAGACATAATTGTTCCATGATCACAGTCGTGCTGTGAGAGGCGTCAGCAGTAGGAGTGACTGTATCTGGGGTCGTGGAGAGCTACCCAGAGGAAGCAGCATCCAAGCCGTGATGACTGGATAGGAGCCAGCCAGCGAGAGAGGCAGAGGAGCATGCACAGTGGGGCAAGAGCACATATAAAGCCGTGGAGCTGGAGGGAGAATCTTGGGGTCTCCCCAGCCCCGCACTGAAAGGCAGTGTGGCTGGAGTGTGATCAATGAGGGGAGAGTGGCGGGCACTGGAGTTGGGGAGGTGGAAGGGGCAGATTGTACACAGCCTTTCTCCAAAGTACTATGAGGAGCCATTGCAGGGCTTTAAGTGGAGAAAGAAACTGAAATACAAAAATAACATACTAAGTGACAGAAATGATGGAGCTAGAAATGGAACTCAGGTCTGGCTGGTTCCAGCACCCATGCTGTCAATCCCCACTGGAGGAGCCAGAGGGGACCGACTCCCTGATCCACCTCCTTCACTGTCCAGCTGAGGAAATTGGAGCTTAGGAAGGGGAAGGGGCTTTCCCTAAGTGGCACAGCAAGGCAGAGTCTCATCCAGAACCCAGATCTCCAGGTTCCTGGCTTCCCTTCTGCACCCAGCTCCAGAAGTCCTGGCCAGGCCTCGGCCAAGGCCCCACCTTCCCGAGTCCCAGGAACTATGAGTGCTTGGAGAGCATAGGGCTGTCTTTTTTAGTTCTTAGGAAGCTGTGTCACCCTGTCCCCAGTTCCCAGTTTGCACAGGTGGTGACTAGTTACAGCCTGAATCCTGGAGCCCTCCCAAGGCCAAGCCACGCTGAGTGGACGTGGACTCTGGGTGCAGCAGGGCGAGCCCTGCACTGCACCCTCCTCCACCCACCCTGCTGGGGATAGGTCGAGTTCCAGCGCCACTGGCCTCCCGGTCCCTCTGCACCTTCCGCCCATGCTTGACGGCAAAAGGGCTCTGAGCCATCTATGGGCAGGGCACCAAGGTCCCAAGGATAGCCAGCCAAGCGCATCTGCAGCCCCTCTCCTAAGCACAACCCCAGGACCAAAGATCTTGGGACAGACAACTTACTGTTCTTGTTTGTTTATTTTTTTCAGGAAAAATTTCTAGAACTGAACGTACCTGAGTCAAAAAAAACAAACAACAAATATAAAGATTTTTTGGTAAATCATCAGGAAATAGGGCTACTTCTTATTATACCAATTCACACCTCTTCTAGCAGGGTCTAGGGAGTATTGCCGCCACCCTTGTCTCCAATAATGCCTGCAGGTCCTGCTTTTAGCTGTCAGTCCCATGGGTCAGCCCATCCTCGTGGTTTGAATCTGCACTGTTAGTCATTGAAGAGAGGTTCTCAGACTCTGTGTATTCATCTGCGGAGCTTGTTGGAAAAACGGAAAGGCAAGCCGGGAACGGTGGCTCATACCTCTGATCCCAGCACCCTGGGCGGCTGAGGCGGAAGGATTGTTTGAGCTCAGGAGTTCAAGCCCAGCCTGAGCAAGAGCAAGACCCCGTCCCTACCAAAACTAGAAAAATTAGCCAGGCATAGTGGCGCCTGTAGTCCCAGCTACTCGAGAGGCTGAGGCAGGAGGATCACTTGAGCCCAGGAGTTTCAGGTTGCTGTGAGCCAAGCTGACGCCACTGCACTCTAGCCCAGGTGACAGAACACAACTCTGTCTCCAAAACACAAAACAAAAAATGGAAAGGCAAGCACAGTTTGGGAGACGATATTTGTGAAAAATATATCTGACAGAGGATATGAAAAGAATTCTTGACACTTAGTAAGAAAAAGGTAATTTAAATAGAATAGACAATTCATCGAAGAAGATATACACATGGCAAATAAGCACATAAAAAGATGTTCTGCCACCATTGGTCTTGAATTAAAACCATGAGGAGATACTGTGAGCGACGGTTAAAGTTAAGAAGACGGACCGTACCAAATGCTGGCAAGGACGTGGAGACACTGGAACTCACGCACGCTGGCGGTGAGAATGGAAAACGGGCCTGGGGCAGGAGATTAGGGTAGGGAACCAGGTGGCTCAGAAAGAACTCAGGTGGCACGAAACAATAGGAACAAAAGTAAGGTCACCAATCAGTGAAAACAAAAGTGATGGTCAAGCTGCTCCGGTGTAGGGACAGTCCCACTGGAGGCACCTGCACAGGTGGGGGACAAGAGTGTCCTCAAATGACTCTGACTTCATTATACCATCATTACCATAAATTAGCATTCTGGTTTGCTCTCTCCTCCCCCCCACCTCCATGGGTTTTGGGAGCCAACGCATCCAGGTCTGAATAAATAAAGTAAAAATCTCCACCCCCCACCCCGACCCAACAGATGCGGGGGTGAGGGGGAAAGAGGGGCACAGCAACACAAAAATCAGGAAGTCAGAGGCAAGAAAAAGAGGAACCGGAAGAGACCCCAGGGCCACTGTCCACTGGGACCTGTGCCCACTCCTGCCCCCTTCTGGAGTGTGCTATCGCTTGCTAATCTCCCTTGACACCCCCTCCATGTCTGGAGATGTACTTGCTTAATAAACTTCTTTCACTTTGCTTTTCTGCTTTGGTGTTTGGTTTCAATTCTTTGTCTCTGAGCACAAGGACCAAGGATGATCACTCGCTGGTCACAGTACAACCACTTTGGAAAGTGGTAGTTTCTTAAGAAGTTCAGCACACACTAATCACGTGATCCAACCATTCCACTCCTAGATATTTACCCAAGAGGAACGAAAGCTGTGTCCCCATAAAGACTTGTACACAATGGTTCATCACTGCTAACTAATGGAAACAACTAAAATACCCATCGATACATGATTGAATAGATAAACAAATTATAGTATATCCTATTCAGGAATAAAAGAACGGACTATTCATACCCACAGCATGGATGTATCACAAAATAATTAGGCTGAGTGAAACAAGACAGACAAGGGGAGAGTACACTCTCTTTACATAAAATCATGGAAAATATAAACTACTCTATCCTGACAGAACACAGACCAGTGATTGCTTGGGGAGGAAGGAGGGAGGACATGGAGACGGAATGGGAGGGACGAGTACAAAAGAGGGCACCAGGCTGGGCATGGTGGCTCACACCTGTAGTCCCAGCACTTTAGGAGGCCAAAGCAGGAGGGTTGCTTGAGGCCAGGAGTTCGAGGTTACAGTGAGCTACAATCTCGCCACTGTACTCCAGCCTGAGTAACAGAGCAAGAAGTTGTCTCCAAAAAAAATTTTTTTTGGCCAGGTGTGGTGGCCAAGGCAGGAGGGTTGCTTGAAGCCAGGAGTTCGAGATCAGCCTGAGCACCATTAGTCAGGCATAGTCGAGTGTGCCTCTCACCTACTTCAGAGGCTGAAGTGAGAGGATCGCCTGAGCCCAGGAGTTCAGGGCTGCAGTGCACTATGATTGCACCACTGTGCAATATCCTGGATGACAGACCAAGACCTGCCTCAAAAAAAAAACAAATTTTTTTTAAATAAAATAAAACAGACACCAAGAAACTTGGGGTGATGGAGCTTATTATGACAATTCCCATTGTCTTCATTGTGGTGATGGTTTCACAGATTTATCTACTTCCAAGTGTAGAGCCTAGGAATCTGTAAACAGTTTCCAGGTAATTTCAAAGCACAGCAAATTCGAGAAGTATTGTTCTAGCAGAATTCCTGTGCCTTGTGTCACCAAGACCTCTCCTGATGAAAGGTGTGCTCTAAGTGGAGTGGGAGCTCTTTTGTGAGGACTTACTGCATATGGAAGGAGGGTGTCACGAATCACAACGCAGGTCATTTTATAGATCAGGAAACTGAGACCTCAAGAAATAAACTACATCTGGGCCAGGTGCAGTGGCTCACACCTGTAATCCCCGCACTTTGGGAGGCTGAGGCAGGAGGATCACTTGAGCACAAGAGTTCCAGACCAAGCCTGGGCAACACAGCAAGATCCCATCACTACCAAAAAAAATTAAAAACAAACAAACTACATTTTAGGTGCAAGAAACAAATAATCCGGGTTAATCATTAATATAAAAAGTTATATAAAGAGGAAAAGGTTATAAAACCCCTTCAGTCACTGGGGAGGAGGCCTCAAGATGTGGATCCGGGCCTGGGAAGCTTACGGAACACAGGGCCACCTTCCAGACCACACCAGCCCCGCCTTTCCTCATGGGCTCCCTCCCTCTACCCCTCTGCTGAGGAGTCTTTTCTGCCTGTTGTGATTGGAAGAAGGTTCAACAGCCTCCAAGACTGAGCAGGTCTCTGGATCCAATTCCAAGTTTGGAGCAGGGAGCAGGAATCGACTCAATTTGGATCCTGAATCCTCATATAACTGTAACAGAGGGAATGGCCTGGAAAGGGGTAAAATGCTTTGCCAGTTGTGTCTTTAACTCCTCCCCACTCTTTTGGGGAACGAAAACCTGCGTCCCTGTCCAGGGGCAGTAATCAGAGGGGCAGGGGAGTGTTCTTTGTTTTTTTGTACTATAGGAGATGGCTCAAGAGAATTGTCTAGGTTATGGGAATGGGGAAGTATGGGATGGGGAAAGAGGAATTCTGTAGAAGGTCAACAAAGGACCACCAAGGAGGAGGAATGGATGAGGAAGGAAGATTAACTAGTAAATAGTTCCCTTTGGGAATTTAAATGAGTCTGAGAGATGGGACATTGTCTTCTTAAAGAGTCTGTTCAGTGTGGTCACACCCCTGGTATTTCAGGGAGGGGAAGAAAAAGACAATTGTTCTCCTAGGTGGGTCTGGATCTCTGGCAGATAAAGATTTTGGAAGAGGTCAGGCGTGGTAGCTCACACCTGTAGTCCTAGCACTCTGGGAGGCTGAGGTGGGAGGATTGCTTGAGCTCAGGAGTTCAAGGCCAGCCTGAGCAAAAGCTAGACCCCGTCTCTACTAAAAATAGAAAAAATTAGCTGGGCATTGTTGTCTTGTGCACCTGTAGTCCCAGCTACTCGGGAGGCTGAGGCAGGAGGATCGCCTGAGCTCAGGAGTTTGAGGTTGCTGTGAGCTAGGCTGACGCCACAGCACTCTGGCCCAGGCAACAGAGTAAGACTGTTTCAAAAAAAAAGATTTTGGGAGAGTTGATGGTGGTGGTGGTCGGGAGGTGGGGTGGGGAGGTCAGAGAGACCTTGAGGCTTCTTTAGTCAATCCGGTATGTCAAAATGCCATATTTTGGGGTAAAATATTTCTAATTTCCTTCAGACTCTTTCAGTTGCTAACGATGGACACCCTGCTTTAAATGACAAGCAAAATGCAGATCTTCAGGTGTTGTAACTGGTAAGGCCAGCAAGGCAGATCTATCCCAGGAACTGCTGGATTCATGTACTCAAACCTCAGCTTACATCTCTCTTCCCTCCTCTGCTCAGCCTTCTCCAGGGGTGGCTTCATTATTAGGTGGGCTTTCTCCATGGGGTGACATGCCCCCTCCCCAAGAGCCTCAGGTTTTCGTCCTTCCAGCTTGAAAACTTCAATGGAAAGAGCAAAAGTCCAGGGCAGACTCTCATTGGTCCAGCTGGATCATGTGCTCATCCCTTAATCAATCCCTGTGGGCAGAGGATGCATTACATTTCGTTTTTCTCATTATCTTATGCACCAGTCCTGAGTCACATCCACACCACTGAAGCCAGACTTGGGATCCCTCCTCCAAGCTGCATAGACTGTGTCAACCTTAAATAATGAGATGCAGAAAATATGATTAAGTATAGAGTTTATTCAAGCACAAAGCTTGAGGACAGCCACTCCAGAGACACTGACTCCAAACAAGCGGGGTCAGTGCTCCAAAGTGGAGAAGTTACAGTTTCACTTACACAGGCAGAGGCAGAGAAATTTTCGCAGGATTGCATTGCATCATTTTCCACAGGGGAGCGGCATACCCCACAGCGATTGGATTGGTTACAGATTGTTACATTCCGGGAAGATTACTTTATTTCTCCACAAAAAGGGGCAATGATCTGAGGAGCGTATCTCTGGCGCCACTTGGCCTTCCTAATTATTTGCAGGAAAAAAAGCAGAAGTCGCAGCTGTGTGCCATGTGACTCAGGCTGCATGGCCACATTCCTCTCAAGGCTCAGAATAATTTAAAGTTCCGGCGGCTTTAAGTTTGGATTATTTAATTTTACAGCAGAGAGTGGAGGAAGGATGGTTCCCTGAAACCAGACCAGAGTGCCACAGCTGGTAGCTGAGCGGGCACCAAAAACGGCCAGAAGAGATCAGAGTGGCCTTTCGGTCCAACCTCCCACCCAAACAGGACCCTGCCTTGGCCTTGGCCTCAGTGGGGTCCCCTGTGGCAGCCAGTCCCCCTTCGTGCTTGATTCCTGACACGCAGGTGGCATGTGAGTGTCACTGACCACACGGATCAACACTGACTCAACTGAGATCAAAGCAAAGAGCCCAGCCTAGGTTCCCCAATGAGTCAGGGCAGCCTGGGAAAAGGAGGGGGTGTCCTTACTAGGGTCCCTTCTGGCTAGGATGGCCCACCCCCACTGCATGGCTGGGGAGAGTGAGGAGCAAGAGAAAAAGGTGTCTGGCCCCCCCAGGCTGCCTGCCCACCAACCTCTGCCTCCAGCTGCCTGCCTCTGGCTCCACCTAGGGGGCTATGAACTGGCCCCCAAAGGGTTAAGTGTGGAGCTTGCAGATGGGCTTCCCAGGGTTGAATCCAGCCCACAGGTATGTTTTCTTTGGCTTGCGGGAGGCTTAGAAATAATTAGTAGTCAGTATGTTTAAACTGGACAATTCCAATCCAAAGCTGGGATTCTGGTTTCTTTTGTTAAAAGGGAACAGGGAGGACAGGCCCACATTCCTGACCATTGAGATCGCCAGGGGCCAGGTTCAACCATCACCTCCTGCAGCGGCAAGCCTGGGACTCTGCTCTGAGCCAGGGATCTTTATCTGAGCTGCTGAGGGCTGCAGGCAATGGCCGTGTTAGCAGAATCCTGGAGAACTATGCTATGATGGGTCCCCAGATGGCCCTTCCACCCTCTTATTTCTTCCCATCCGTATCCTTACCTTCCAAGGCCGGGCCCTGCGTGGCGCTCTGGGCTCCTCGCCTGCAAGTGCAGCCTCTCACCTCCTTTATGGCCTTCTCTGATCTCACCGAGTCCTCCCATCGGCGCTCAGAGGCGGGGGCTGCGAGGGAGGGGAGGTGGCAGTCCACTAGGAGGAGACATGGGACTTGTCCAAGGTCACAGCACTCAGGTGGGGCAGGGCCACCCAGGGTGGGTCTCCTGATGCACCCTTCACAGGTCCAGGGTCCAGGCCGCAGCTCCGGAAGGCTGAGACACTCTCATGCCCTCACAGGAGGTTAACTCACAAAGGAATCTGAGCAGCCAGGCACCCCTGGGGTGGCCTCCCGCCTCTGCCACTGAGAAAATATGTGCCATCGCTGAGCCTTGGCTCTAGTCTCTTCATCTCTCAAATGGAAGAAATGCAAAGCAGCTTGCAGCAATGCTGTCGGTGTTCACTGCAACCAACGCTGCAATGAAAGGTGTATTAAAATGTCGATTCAGGCCGAGCGCGGTGGCTCACGCCTGTAATCCTAGCACTCTGGGAGGCTGAGGCGGGAGGATCGTTTGAGCTCAGGAGTTCGAGACCAGCCTGAGCAAGAGCGAGATCCCGTCTCTACTATAAATAGAAAGAAATTAGCCAAACAACTAAAAAAATAGAAAAAATCAGCTGGGCACAGTGGCACGTGCCTGTAGTCCCAGCTCCTCAGGAAGCTGAGGCAGGAGGATCGCTTGAGCCCAGGAGTTTGAGGTTGCTGTGAGCTAGGCTGACGCCACAGCACTCTAGCCCAGGCAAGACAGTGAGACTCTGTCTCTAAAAAAAAAAAAAAAATGTTGGTTCAGGGGCTGTGCTACGTGCTTGAACAGTAACTATGAATAAGACAGATGTTGTCGCTGCAGGACACATGGCAAAACTGGTGCAGTTTTGCCCCCAAGGGTACATTTGACAATGTTTGAATACACTCTGATTGTCACAGCTTGGGGGCGGGGGTGCTGCTGGCATCTAGTGCGTCAAGACCAGGGACGCCGTTAAGCATCCCGCAGCACACGGGGCAGCCCCACGACAGTTCTCCAGCCCAAGGCGTTAATCGTGCTGGGATTGAGAAACCCTCCCACAGCAGTACGAAGACACTGAAACATGTGTTTACATGTGTGTGCACAAACCTGAGAGAGAGGAAACACAGGGTGTGACCCAAGAAGGCTCCCCCTAGGCAGTGTTGCCCAAGCCGGATGCGAAAGTTGGACTGGAGTTAGGACAGTGATGAGGGAGCTAGTTATTCTGAGCAGGACGATCAGCAAAGACAAAGCCGTGGGGGCTAGAAAAAGAGCCCAGCACCCTAAGGAAGTAAACTCCGGGGCGGCTGGACTGCAGAGTACAAGGGTCACGCCTCAGGTCACACCAGGCCCTAGTGGCTCACATTACGGAGTTCATGCCTCATCCTGAGGATGAAGGGAAGCTATTGAAGGGGTGCAGCCGGGAGTGGCCTCGTTGGACCCGCCTCAGAAGGGTGTGGAGGCCAGGGAGGGGCCGCTTTGAGTCACACCAGGTGCGGGAGAATTGGGGGGCATCGGGAGAGCACAGCGGGTTGAGGATGCCGGGAGATGTGAGGTGTGAGGCAGGGCGTGGCACCGAAGATGTCACCTGGCTGTGCAGCTTGAGCAGCTGGGAATGGAGCTGCCTCTCTGAGTTCAGCTACAGCAGGGAACAAGATAGATGAGGTCTCTGGAGCCAAGGAGCTCCCAGTGAAGGAATCAGTCAGAAAACAAGCACCTCTGTGTGGGATGAGAGTCAGGGAGGGAGCCGTGGGAGTCACAGCCAGGGACAGCTAGTCTGAGCCTGTGGAGCAGCTCAGGCAAGGCCTCGAGGAAGTGACAGCCAAGCTGAGCCCTAAAGGCTGCCCAGGAGTTGGCCAGAGAAAGAGGCGGGGCAGAACCAGCACACTCCAACACGGGCCCTAGGCCTCCACCCCTGCGCAGGCCACTTTGAGAACCTTATCCCCCTCTGCAAACATCCACACCAAGTTTACTTCATCATCACAGTTCCAGCCTAAAGGGCTGGCCTCGTCCCTGCCTGTTCCTTCCAGTGGCTACTCCTTGCCACCCTCTGAGGGCTTCAAATGATTGTCTAGAATTTCTCCAAGGGTTAGGAAGGCTTTTGAGGGAGATTTCCAAGCAAGACAGGAAAGTGGATCCCCAGGTCCAGTGGAGCTGCCGCAGCTGACAATTCGAAAAGCAGAAACAAGTTGTTCCCTCTGAGCCCTGCCCAAATTGCAAAATCATAAGCAAATAAATGATCAGTGTTTTAAACCAGCAGTCCCCAACATTTTTGGCACAAGCAACTGATTTCATGGAAGACAATTTTCCCATGGACGGTTGGTGGGGGGAGGCGGAGCTCAGGCGGTGATATCAGCGAGAGATGGGGAGCGGCTGCTCACGTGCTCACCTCCTGGTGTGTGGCCCCGTTCCTACCAGGAGACAGCCGTTTTAAACCACTAAGTTCTGCAGTTGTTTGATACACAGCAAAAGAGGATGGAAACAAGCCCCTGCTGTTATTGAGCACCTACCATGTGCCAGGCATTGTGTTAAGGCTCGGAGAAATTAAACAATCCCATCCCAGAGCACAGTCAGTAAGAGATGATGGGCTGGCTCCAAAGACGCAGCACTTACTACTCGTGAGGGTCCAACTCTTGGGCACGAGCTTGTGTGTGCTCTTTCAGGCCCAACCATCAGTGATTACAAAGGCTTTACCTGGCCTTCCATGAGGGGTGGGAGTGGGAGGGGTGGAGCTGCCCTCCCTGCACCGGACCTGGGACACAGCTGGTGAGCTGCAGTCAGGAGTCAGGCCGGCTGGCTATGCTCTCACACACATCTGCAGCCGCAGCGAAGGAGCCTCTGTGGGGCAGCCTCTGTACTGGGGCCCTCATCCAAGCCTTCCCCAGGTGGGTCTGCCAGGACCTCCTGACTGGAGCAGAGGGAATCTTGAAGACACTTTATTCTCAGTACTTTTCCATTCCCAGCTCTTACCTGTCTTGGACCCCCTCCCCACTTCCCAAAGTCCATAAAACTTAGCAGGAGCTTTTCTTTTTCTCTTTTTGCTGAGGAGTCCCTCAGCAGTGAGACGATTTCCCCATCTGCAATACCTCTGGCCCTCTCCTGCCACTGTCCGTGGGGAAAAGATGGAACTCGTGGACAGCTGGCATTTTCTCCTCTCGCTTCCACAGAGGCAGTGAGCGATCACAGGTGTGACTGTTACTTTTGTTTTGGCTTGTTGTCTTTATGGACTGCTGGGACACTCAGCAGCTCAGCGATCTCCGGCTCGGCTCAGCACTTGACAACTTGCACAACTCACCTGTCAGAGCACTTGCAGCCAGAGCCTCCTGTCGGCCAGCTCTTCCCTGTTCCGGCCTGGGTTCCCAGTCTGCCTGGAGTCCTTCCTACTCTGCTCCCTGTGCCCCTGCCACCCTCCAGTTTCCAGGCTCACATCCTTTGTAATCTGGTTGAAACCACAGAAGCTCCCATTGTGACTTCAACAAACGACTCAATAGTTATCACTTTGGAGTATCAGACGCAGTAACGACGATGGTACCAGCCAGTATTTACTGAGCATGCACTAAGTCCTAGGCACATGCTAAGTGTTCCACACACATGATCTCATGCAAGGAGTTCATACATGCAGTGCTTAGACATGTAGTGTCTGGACATAGTGAGTGCTCAATAAATGGCAGCTATTATTGCCATCAATCCTCGGGACACCCTCATCAAGTAGGTCCCATTATTTGTCATTCTCCAGTTTTAGAACTGATGAAACTAAGACCCAGAAGGGTTAAGAGACACAGTGAATAAAGGGTGGAGCTGAACCTGAAGCCCAAACCTGTCTGACTTTTGAGACCAGGTACTTTCCAGGTGACAGCACTACCTCTTGGACCTGTTGGGCAAACCCTATCGAAGAAAGTGTGGCTGGATAAAAACATAGTTAACAAAGCACACCTTTTTGAAAGGCTTCTGCCTAAGTGCTTTAAAATGTAAAAGGTTTCAATGCTCCAAGTGGTAAGCTTCAGCGGTGGAGGATTCCTTTACATACACCTCCATGCTTCAGGAAGGACCCCAATGAATCACCCCAATATAAGTAACAGTTCTTCACCAGTGCATCGGTGCGCGGTGGGTTTAACCCTGTTAAATCATCCTCTCATCGCTCTTAATATGAATAAACCCCAGACCTGTAAAGAGTAAGAGTCACTGAGTTTCCCTTCAAGTGCCAAGGGGAACACAAACTCCCACTAGATCTCGTTCGACCTAGAAATGCCTCAAGGTCAGGCTTGAACCATCTCTAGGTGACATCAAATCCACTGGCAACAACGTCAGAGTAGTTTAGAGTTAAGCACAGTAGCTAAGAGCCTGGACAATGCTGGGGAATAAGGTAACTGTGTGATTTTAGGCAAAATGTTCAATCTCTTGATCCTAGGTGTCCTCATCTGTAGACTAAGAACAATATCAGCGCCTACTTTCTGAGGCTGTTGCAGAGTCGGTGAGATGCTTTTAAGGCCTGGATAGACTAGGGGTTCAAGAATTGTCAGTTTTCATTATTACTGAATACTGGTGAGAGGATGACTACATCCAGGAAAGCTGAGATCCCTCCAGAGGGAAGGCCAATCTTATGTAAATGAATGTTTCTGCTTGGCAGGACTCCTCAACAGTTTAGCAGAAACTCCTGAACAGATTCTCCTAGCGCAGGATCTGGATTCCAGCTGAATTTAAGTCTTCTGGTGTCTGCACCAAGGTTCTTAACCTTCAGGAAGTATCAGAATCACTCAGAGAGCTTGTTTACAATGCATATTCTTGGGGTTCTCCCTCCAAAAATCTATTCTAGGTTTGGGGTGAGGCCTGGGACTGGTTATGTTTAACAAACGCCTCAGGTAATTTTCTCTAGAGTCTGAAACACTGCCCTAAACCAGCAATAGGCAGACTTTTATAGTAAACGGCCAGAGAGAATACTTTTGGCTTTGTGGGCCAGAAATCTGTTTATAACTACTCAACTCTGCTCTTGTGGTACACACAAAAAGCCATAGATTCATCAATGAATGGGTGCGGCTGCGTTCCAATAAAATATTATTTACAAAAACAGGTGGTGGGTCAGATTCGGCCCATGGGCTGCAGTCTGGCAGCCTGGCTCTCTTCTATATTTAACCAATAAAGAAAGAAAGACACAGAAATACGTGTATAAAAAAGTGATTTTTTTTTTAATTTAAAATTATGACCTGGAAAGAACTAGTCAGTTGAAGTGATTCAGGCTTTCTCTTTATACCCAAATGGAACAAACACAATATTGGCTCAGATTTCCAACCCCAGAGAAAAACCAAACCAAGTCCCAAATCCTTGGGAAGTCCCTGCAGCCCCACCACTGGGGCCATTAGGCTCCAGGCCTGATGCTCTCCAGCCAGGCTGAGAAGGGCTTTCCTCCCTTCCACCACCAGCTCCCTCGCTGGGCCTGGTCCCTCTCCATGCCCCTGGTGCTGGCACTGCGCGTGTGCCTCCGCAGAGAGGTCAAAGGTACAGCAGTCACCTCCCAACCGTCTTTGGGGCATCTTCCTGTGATCGCAATAGCAGAGCTGAGCAAGCCTAAACATTCGTGCCCAAAAGGGCAGCATCTTCACTTGTCTAGCTGAGATCTGGAGCCTCAAGTTGTAACCATCGGTCACGTGTGGCCAAGGCACCGGCAGCAAAACAGTGAACTTGGGAAACGATCTGGGGAGATGCAAGTGTCTCAGTGATCAATGGTGAGTCTGAAAATGAAACAGACAAATGCCACCTGGGTAAAATCCTCACAAACGCCGCAGGGGGGAACGCGTAAAGACGAACAGGGAACAGCACCTCCTGCAGCACTCCAGGGCTCTTTCTGCTCCTCCCCAGCACAGAATCCAAAGGGTCCCACTTCTTAGGTCAGCTTCGCCTCTCCCACCTCCTACCTTCAGGGTCAATCCTGGCTTCAGATTCACGCAGCCAGTGAGAGGGAGTCTTACAAGAACACGAGGCACCGAATAATGTGCAAGGTAGAAGAGTCCAGGCTGTGATGTTCAGCAGGGCTTTTTTGCAC
Source organism: Avahi laniger (assembly GCA_963575035.1). NCBI lineage: Eukaryota > Metazoa > Chordata > Mammalia > Primates > Indriidae > Avahi > Avahi laniger. The sequence goes on along the minus strand of CAUYSK010005835.1, from coordinate 10,565 downwards.
TGAATTTTGGAAACGTGGAGTCAGCACAGGGAGGAAGGAGGAAGGGCGTGGCCACCAAGCCACCCTCCTGGAGGCCCTCCCAGGAGGGGTTCACGTACAGAATAAACACAACGGGCTTGCAGAAAGCCTTCTGAAAAAGCCAACAGGTCACCTTAGACCCACTGCGGTGGGAGTACAAGCTTCCACACTGGGTTGCCTTCTCTCAAATTTACGGCACCCAAAGCTTGACCTGAGTCAAAAGCTCTAGGGGCAAACCACCAAAGGGCTGCCCAGAGAAGCTGTGGAAGATCAGAGAGTGGCCAAACCATCCCCACCACACACAGTATTCCTGCGCCAGGTTGGCTGCACACCAAGTGTATTGCGTAGGCATCCCAGGGCATTAACAAGGGCCCGTGCTGTGCCTGGGGTGGGGTCGGGGGAGAACACAGCAGTCATTAGAGTCCCCTGAGAACTGAGGCACAGTGAGAAGGAGAAAAAGGTAGAGTTTCCTCCTCAGGCTCAGTCGTGCTGCCTCCCAAGGGAGGAAGATATTATTGCCCAACTGCCAGCTCCACTGACATTATCTGACTCAAACAGATGGCACCTGGGGGGTCAGCTCAGCACAGGTCCCAGCTATGAGACGGCCGCCAGTGAGAGCCGGTTGTTCCTTACAGTTGTCTTAGACCGAGTCTGGGTCATGTCAGAAGCCCTGGCTCATGACAACACATGTCCCGTCACACGCACATGGGACGCCAGCTAACCAATCTTCTGGATCTTAGCAAGGCAACTCAAGTGGTGGGGGGAAGAGAGGTGTCTCAGGAGTCCAACAAGTTCCTCTTCCCAGTCTCCTTCTCAGAAGCAGTGGACCCCTAAATGCTTGTCAAAGAGGCAGCTGTCCACGCGGCTGACCTAAGGCCAATCACAGAACCCACTTACAAGACCGCGGAGGTTTCGTCCAATCACGGTGGAAGGCTGACTCCATCCCTGCCCTCACTGGATGATGCTGTCCGGCTGCCCGTTCTGGGCCACCTGTCCAGGGTCAGAGGCAGGAGCTGGGGTGGGTGTGTTGCTCTGCAGGTAGCGGCGGAAATCTTTGATCATGGGCCGCAGGACCTGGATGAGGACACTCAAGGCCGCCTGGGTACCCTCCATGGCCTGGGCCTGGCGCTCCTGGGCACAGGCCTGTACCTCTTGGGAGCGGCGGATCATCTGCAGGAGGTCGTTCTGCTGCTCCAGGTGCTGGGCAATCTCCTTCACATGCAGGTTGGTGACCCGCTGCTCCTGTATCAGCTTGGCAGAGTTGAGGGCAATACGGCTCTTGAGTGCCTGCGGCTTCACAGATGCGTCTGCGTGCTGGGCCATCATCTCCACGGGGGCCTCGGCCGGCAGGGGCGGGGGAGCCTCAGCCGTGCAGTACTCCACCACTCCCTCCTCCAGCGTGTGATAGGCTGTCTCAGTGGGGACTGCAGGAAAGAAAGAACAAGGGCCCAAGGGCTGATGCAGGTCAACTTTCTGGAAGGAATGAAGCTGGCTATGTAGGGAGGAAAGGAAGCTGTCAAGTCCTGTCCTGGAGGGAGATAAAGAGGAATTCAGGCCTCCCCTGGCTGTATAGCTATTCAGGTATAAATCTAGAATCTAAGTGTTCAGAACCTTAATCTACTTAGTAACCAAAGGGCCAGCCCCAGATCTGGCAGAAGCAAAGATGCTAATAATAATACTGGCAAGAATTTTAGAGCATCTACTATGCACCAGGCACTTTGTACTCATTAGCCTGATGGATGCTCATAATGACACCAAGAGGTAGGTACTGTCATCTTCATTTTCAGAGACGAGGAAACAGACTGGAAACATGGAGTGACCTGCCTAAGATCACAGGGTTCATTCAGCAGAATCAGGAAGCAAACCCAGGTCTCCCTAACACCACAGCCTGAAGTGCTCATAACCATTCCACTGGCTGCTTCTAGCTAAGAAAGGCACCTCAGAAGCACGTCACATGCTCCCTGTAATCTGTAATGCCAGCACGGAGCAGGCATCTTGGGTGGGACTCTACACAAGCAATTTGCAGTCCCAGGAGTCCTACCTTCTTTGATGCTTTCTTGACTTCCACATCCCCTGTGGCCAAGCAGAAAAGGAGGCAGGAGTAGCGCAGCAGCAGCTAAAGTGCCCAAGAAATGTCTCCCTGTCTCTTTGACCACATTGGACAATGGGACACCTACACGTCCTTCCTGTTCCAGAACAGCATCTGACTTAGGCCCGTGTTTGCCCCCATTTTCCCACCTTGATATATATTGAATGGCACCCACCCATACACCCAAATCCCCAAGCCCCACAAGAGTCACTGAATGATCCAGTTCACAGTCATCACAAACGAGCAGAGGTAGTTGTCATTGGCACTAACCTTTCTCTGAACTAAAAAGTCCAAACTTAGTTCTGGTGTCATTCATAGCTGAGAACTTTTGAAGGGATCCTAGGTGGCTTGTTTGGGCCTCCATGCATGTGGGAGACGGCAGTCTTCACCCTTCAGTGCCCACCAGGAAGCCCCCCTTCCTCTTCTGAGTCCTTAGGTTTTCCCGACTGATAGTGACATATTCATATATGTATCTAATCTGTCCTACTGGAACATAACTGGCCTATAATTTAGACAATTTGGTAATCCCAGTGCCCACACAGGGTTTGGCACGGAATAAGTGCTAGTGTTTGATGAATGAATGAATGAATCAATGAATGAGGAGATTAACACCAGGAGGCATAATGTTCCCGAGCACTGCCTGATGAATGTTTGTTGCACTGAAAACACAGAAAGTCTTTGTCCAGAATTGTTGTCTCACTTGGGCATTATTATTTCCATCTATCTATTCAACGGATATGTCCTGTGGGGACACAGACATGGTCTCTGTCTTCAAGGACCACACAGTTCAGCAAGTGGAGGTAAGTCATGGACAAACATGGTGGCAACACACAGTAGAGAGCTATCCAGCTGTCAGAGTCCAGACCACGTGCTGAGGAAGTCCCAAAGAGAACAAGATCACTTCTATCTGGGGCATTCTTGGAAGGACTCATGGTCTTCCAAGACCCTCATCTGACCTTTGACCCTTGGCAGCCAACCTTCCCCAGGCCACCCCAGAGCTTGCTGGCCCTTCCCATTTATGCACGCTGACTGGGCAGGAGATGTCACTCACTTTGTGTCAGGGTGACCGTGGCTGCGGCTGCAGTGGCCGTGGGTCCAAGGGCCACGGGGTGGATCTCTGTGGTACTGGGCAGGCTGATGATGGTGGCCTCGCCCAGCAGGTTGCAGATGCGTTGTTGCATGGGGGTCAGCAGTACAGGGGCCACAGCTGGGCCACTGCCACCACTGCCACCGCCCGTCCCAGGCCCACCAGCTCCATCCTCCTCAGTGGGCCCCGGCGCCTCGCCACCCTCCACGGCAGCCCGGACCTGGGCAACCTTGCGACGGACCTCAGTCTTGAGGTCAGACCACTTCTTCTTGACCTCAGGCAGCTCCCTGCGGCAGGTGGCCACGGCGTTGACCCTTCTCAGGATGCCGTGCCAGGCTGCGCTCTTGGCGGCCAAGGGGACCCCGGCATTGAAGTGGTTCACCAGCAGGTGCTTCTTCAGCTCTAGTTCCTCCACGATGATCTCCACCTCCCGCTCGGAGAAGTTCATCTTCCTCTTCTTGGCTGGGACGGCCATGGCCTCTCCCCTCCACTCTTTTTAAAGAAATTATAACCCCCTCAACCACCCCAATTCCCCTTCTCTTCTTCCTCAACCTCACCCCTCACCCACCCCCTACAGGGGATAGGCCGGGCTTGCTTAAGGCCAAGCACCAGGCCTTTGGTAACCCCCCTCGCTACGCAAAGTGCGTAGGGCCCAGCCTCGACCGGCCCGGCCGCTGCCAGCCAGCTGCGTAATGGCTTCCTGAATCTGCCTCTTCCGCCGGGGTGTGCGGAGATCCGCCCACCTACCCTCTTCCCGCCCCCCAGAGCTTCTCCAGGAGAACCCGCCTTCCCGGTTGGTCGTGACTCAAATATCACATTGATCACTGGTTCTCTCAGTCTGCCGCTCAGCTAAGGAGCACGCCTACTTATTGGAATTCACGTGACCATTGGTCTAAAGGTGTGTCTGTCATTCCAGAGCGCTCCGCCTACCCAGCCTTTATTCGCCTCCATTGGAAAATCATTCTGTCGTTCAATTATCAGTATTACGACTATTACGCCGTTAAATTCAACTATTTTATGGGTGGTTTAGGGCGTTAAACTACCAAAACCCTGCTTCCCGAGGATACTTAGTGCTTTCGGCCTTGAGCCGTTGGCCAATTAATTTTTAATTCCACCCACGGGCAAAAACTCTGCCTTGCAATTGCAATTCGTAATTGCTCTCACACAAATCCTATTTCCCACCGGAGGCTACGATCTCTCCGTGAATGACCGCTCCTCTCTTTCTTACGATTCCGCTGCCTAAACAGCGTTTCTCAATGGAAATTGAACACAGGGCCTTCCGTCTGCCAGTCACATGACTTATGCCTATCGCTGCGTGGTTTCCTCTCCCCGGCCCGGCTCAGCCAATCCCCGCCTCCCTCAGTTTGAATTGGTCCCAGGCGGAGCGGGGTGGCCTCGCCCTCTCCATTGATCTGGATAAGCCTAGGCGGTGTGTGCGGTCCTCAAGCAGGCTCCGCCCCGCGGCCCGCCCCTCCAGGGTCTCCGTCCGGGCCTGTGACTGGCCGGCAGCACGTCAGGGGGCGTGGTCACCGAGGCGGTGCGAGGCGGGGCGGGGCTCCCGGAAGCGGCCCCTCCCGCCAGCTTGCCGGCACTTGGGATCCTGCATTCTCAGTGAGAGAACGCCCGGCGTGACTTCCGCGCTGCTCCCGCCGGCCAGCCGCCCCAGCCCCGCGCCCCTGTCTCGCGCCCGATGGTGAGCAGTGTGTTGTGCCGCTGCGTGGCCTCCCCGGCGCCGGACGCCGCCGCCTCGTCGTCAGCCTCCTCGCCGGCGTCTGTGGGGGACCCGTGCGGCGGCGCCGTCTGCGGTGGCCCGGACTACCGGCTGCGCCTGTGGAGCCTCTTCCAGACGCTGGACGTCAACCGCGACGGCGGCCTGTGTGTCAACGACCTGGCCGTGGGGCTGCGGCGTCTGGGACTGTACCGCACCGAGGGCGAGCTCCGGGTAGGCAGCGAGGGCCAGCCACGCGGGCGGGAAGGGAGCCCCTGAGAGGTCTGGGTGACAGGTGCGGCCGCTGGTGGATGACAGGTCTGGACGTCCCGGCTTCCGGAGCAGACCCCTGGAGCTTGGCAGGTCGGGGTGGACGGCCCCTTGTGCTGGACGGGATCCCTACTGTTCTGAAGAGTAGTGCCCCCTGTCCTGGTGGAAGTGGGGCCCCTTTCTGACCTCCGGGTGCTTGGGCCAGTCTCTTCATAGGCATCCTTCGGGCCTTCTAATGGGTGAAAATCCCTTTCCTGCCCGGGCTTCCCCCGGTAGAAGGCCGTGTGTCAAGAGTGTGTTTTTATCACCTCCTGACCTCCAGGCCAAGCTGGATGCGCCCCCTACCGCATTGACGGGTTCATCATCATCCATCTCCAGCAGCACCTTCTTTTTCCTCTCGTTTCCATGCCACCCATGGGTCCTGATCTGGTTCGTCTCAGAAGCATGTGGGAGTTGGGGAAAAAAATGGGTATTGGGGTTTCAGGCAGATCTGTGTGGATGTGGGTGGTGAGGACTGACAGTGCTCATGGTTTAGGCTCATACCCATTGCCTTGCTTATCCAGAAAGTGGGATCACCTTCAGAGTTGGAGTGTAGATGGATTTAAAGAATCTGGGGCAAAATTCTTTCTGCAAGTGAAAGTGTGGTACACCTAAGAGGGGAGATTGTTACTCTTGCCTGGAGTGGACCCTTGGCCAAAGTTGGGGGGAAGGAGGCAGAGAAATGGCCATATCTGGACCTGCCAGAAAGAGAAGTGCTGTCCTTTTTGTGTATGCTCGAAGCAGTGGCTGTTTCTTCCCTCTCTGTTTCTCGTGGTATGTTGTTCAGTCTGACTTGGTAGCTGTAGATACCTTTTCCCAGGTATTTCACTTACTGTGGCTTAACCTAATTTACAACCTGGATTAGGAATACTGAGGACTTACCTAGGAACCTCTTTCTCTTCTAAGTTTGTTTGTTTGGTCCATCTGTACATACAATAATTAGAGAATCTCATAGCCAAGTATGAAAAAAATCTGGTAAAATGCCAGTAAATTAAATCAAGTGGATAGGTGAGTGGGTGTACATAAGGTGTTTTTAACTCACGTCTTGGATCAACATCCAGGGTATTTAACCTACCTGTTTACATAGGTTAGGCCTGTTTAGTTGTCAGCCTAGGAAGGAAGACCAAGGGTAACACTATGCAACATGGAATCATTGGGTTAAGTCCAAGAGATTTAGAGACAAGATTTTATTTATTGATTGACTTTTTTGAGACAAAGTCTTGCTCTGTTGCCTGGTCTAGAGTGCTGTGGCGTCAGCCTAGCTCACAGCAACCTCTAACTCCTGGGCTCAAGCAATTCTTCTGCCTCAGTCTCCTGAGTAGCTGGGACTGATTACAGGCATGCACCACCATGCCCAGCTAATTTTTTCTATATATTTTTAGTTGTTCAGCTAATTTCTTTATATTTTTAGTAGAGACGGAGTCTCACTCTTTCTCAGGCTGGTCTTGAACTCCTGACCTTGAGCGATCCTCCAGCCTCAGCCTCCCAGAGTGCTAGGATTACAGGCGTGAACCACCACGCCCTGCCCGAGACACGGTTTTATTTGTGTGTTTTGTTTTGGTTTTAATTTTTAAAGTCAGCTTTACCTAAAATGTTGTTGTGAATTGGAGATTTTCCCATGTCTATCTGATGAATAAGTTGCTTGAAAAGATAGGATGGCTAAACCCAGAGGAACTATGCTTAACGCTTAGGGAGGTATGGGCCCAGGTGAACCTTCCTGCTTTTATGAACCTTTCCACTTGGCCTGTGCTGCCAGACACATTAAGAACATCTGGCTGCAGGAGTATATTAAATGTTTACACCATGCTTTGTGCCTCTACTGAAGTCACAATGTTCTCAAATTCATGGCACATCTGATATTGAGCCTAATCCATTTTTTGGCAGTGAATTTCTCAGGGCAAATAAGGAGAAAGTGATCATTTTTCTTTCCAGTGTTGAAAGAAAGCCTTTTTTTATTAACTAAAGGGAGCCTGGCCCCTTGGGATCACTTTGGCTCTAAAATCTTTCACTCTGTGAGTGATCTAAGTTCTATGTTATGGAACAATTCTTTTTTATTCTTTTGGACTCTATTTCTTCAGCTCTTTCAACTTTTGAACAAATGGTTATACCTTTTGAGATATATATATCTCTCTTTGGGAGAGAGGAGAAATAATTCATTTTATTAATTCATTACCTGTAAAGGAGCACAAGTTAGTTCTGTGGGGAGTGTTTTAAGGATTGGAGAGAAAATCTGCCTTTTTATAAATAACTGGGCGACAGGAAGACACCCTGCCTTGTGCACCCCCTGCCACTTCCTGTTGAATTCGTATCCGTATTAGCTGCCTACAGAAAGAGCAGTGCTGCGGTTTTACACCATTAGCAGGAGCCAAAAGAGAACTTGGGGGTCCTTTGGTTCAAAACAGGTCGTGTGCCATGGGAATAGGCATTAAAAACACATCAAACTTTGGAAGCTGCTTCATGTGGCCCATGTGAAACCAGCCTGAGATGCTGTGGTTTGCAAAGGAATCAGCTGTGAGTGCTTGTCAGTGGGTAATGGGTGAACCCCGGCCTTGGGACTCCACAAAGCCTTTTGTTAGCTTGTAACAGCCTGGTAAAGTTTTCTTTAAAAATAAACCAACAAATTTTGCCATCTGCCTTTGTTTGAGAAGAGATGGGGACACTCAGAGAAAAACTACTTAAAATGGAAGTAGGCAGAGAAACCCATGGCAGCCAGCCAGAGAGATTTTCTTTGTAAAGGGCATGTAGGCAAGAAGCTCATCCTGGGACAAAAGAAGGGAAGGATTTATCAAAGAACAAAGATGACAACATAGTGACTTTGGGAGATGATACTCAGCCAGAGCTAATTATAGCATTGTCTATTTAAGGCATTTTCATGTGACCAAACAAAATCTGTGTCTTAAAACAAATTTAAAACATAGGTTAGAACTCAGGCAGCCAATTAGAGGAAGAAAGCAAGCTGTGTTACATGTACACAATTTTCTCTTTGGCTGAGGCTTGTGGGTTCTCATTAGGGGCTGGTGTTTAAGGCAGGTGAGGATTCTAGACGATGCTGCAATCAGCTGACTTACTGACTGGCAAGCACACCGTCTAGTTTGAGCCCCACAATAACTTGTGAAGCAGGCAAGTCGGCAAAATGGTTTCACCCCATTTTATAAGGGAAGTACCAGTGATTCAAAAAGACGATGAAACGGCCTCAAACATCATTTCACCGCTAGGGAATTGGACCAGAGAAGGAATTGAAACCATCTTCTGATTCCCACTTCTGTCCTCTTTAACTCCTCAGTTGTCTCTGAAGAACATGAAGAGAGTTCCAAACCTGGGCTTTCGGGAGAACTTGAGAAAGAGGAGAGAGATCCATTTAGAACCATAGCTTTTGTTCTCAGCTTATAGGTTTCAAGATTATCCATGGTTTACCCTGCCAAAGAACAAGAATCCACCCTGCCCTATTTCTCTCCCTGACCTGAGCAATAGACATAATAAGGCAATCCTTGTTGACTTGAAATAATTGAATGGAGGATCAGTAATGTCAAGTTAGTATTGCTTACTCAGATAGACTGTCGACTCTATACCTTTAAATGTTTGGACATTTGTGGGGTAGATGTTTACCAGAATAGCCAGACTTAGATAAGATAGTCTACAGAAAAAAGACCTTTTTTCATAGGAAAGGGATAGACGTTATTTGGTATAGTATACTGGCCCATTAGGAAAAGAAGAATGTTTTTTGCAGATTGGATTGATTTCATATATTAAACTGATTAACTTGTGTTATATTATTGCAAAATTGGTTCCTGGCTCAAAGTCACGATCAAGTCAACTGGAAGAATTTTTTTTTAATGAGTTAATATTTCAAAAGATGGAGTCAGGTGCCCTGATCCTAAAGACCAAGTAACAAATAAGAATATACCAGAGTCTGTCTGACCTGGAGCTTCAGTTGGATGAATTCCTTTGATGTTCAAAGAGTCACTAATTGTGGAAATCTCACAGAAACCACAGGGGAATAAGGGAAACAAATATTTTGCTGGTATTCATTTCTGATCTAGCTGAGTACAGCTGTGGGATGAAATCAGTGAACAACACTGTATTTATATAGGACTAGTCTCATTAAGCTAAATCTGTACACACTTTCTGTTTTTAGCCATTTTTCATTATACTAATGTGAATTTGGCAGACCCATAGAATTTAGTCTTGGAAGGGTCACGGGTTATCATAGTCGTCGTGGTTACTAGCCAGCCTTCCACCTAGCGTGGGGGTGGTTCCTCCTGTGGTGTTCTTCCCAAATGGTCGTCCTGCCCCTTCCACTGTGGACCTACTGGAGGTCATTGTGAGTTCTTAGTGACGTCAGACTGAATCCTGTATCTGCTGCCCATTCACCCTAAGTGTACCTTGAGGAGCAACCAGAAAAGTGATCCAAGGGCCCTTTAAGTATCTGACAACCCCAGACTTACCTTCCTGTAATTTCCGCTACTGCTAACAGCTATAGGTCTCATGGTGCACTTCTCACATAACATGTGGCCACACGTCTCACAGTTCCTCAGCTGAGGCAGTAACCCCTGGGAGTCGGAAGTACAGACTTTCCTCAGAAACATCATGCTGAAGTGAAAGAAGCCAGTCACAAAGAGCATGCGTGATGTGATCCATTTATACGAAAGTCCAGAAGAGGACAATCTGGAGAGACAGAAAGTTGATTACTGGCTGCTTGCTGGGGGCGGGGTACTGGGGGGGTGGAAAGGTAGGAAGGTGATGACAAAGGGGTGTGGTATGAGGTTTCTTTTTCAGGTGATGAAAATACTCTCAAACTGACCATAGTGATGGGCTGCACATACCTGTGAAGATACTGAGAACCACTGAATGACACACTCTAAAGGAATGACTGTGTGGTATGGGACCTGGGTTCAAATGTTGCTTTTGCAGCCTGCTAGCTGTGTGACCTTGAGCAAGTGACTCACCCCCTTCAGTCTGTTTCCTTATCAGAAACATGGTATGAATATATACTTCCTAAGGTGGTTGTGAGGACCCGATGAGATAAAGTATGTAAAGAGCCTGATATGGTGTCTGTGTCTGACACAGGTACTTGCGACCAGGTGACTTCCCTGTTGATTCTTTGAAAATATGATGCCCAGAATAGGTCAGAATCATCTATGTTTTGCCCCTAGTACTCTTTTTTTTTTTTTTTTTTTTTTTTTTTTTGAGACAGAGTCTTACTCTTTTGCCCGGGCTAGAGTGAGTGCTGTGGCGTCAGCCTAGCTCACAGCACCCTCACACTCCTGGGCTCAAGTGATCCTCCTGCCTCAGCCTCCCGAGTAGCTGGGACTACAGGCATGCGCCACCATGCCCGGCTAATTTTTTCTATATAT